>VYYI01000572.1:0-29046 GCA_021029175.1 Bilobella aurantiaca
TTTTTCCGTTAGTATGAGCCGTGTTCAGCATTCTAAAGATGTCCAAATCCATTCAAATAGTTTGCCGAAAGTGAGGGAATGCATTTCCATCGTTGACATTGACAGTTTGTCAGGTAGAGCAAGGGCAAGGGTCACTTAGCCCTAGGCTTACGGTTCACTTAATTACATGTTAACCGAAGCGGTTTGCACACTACCGAGCCGAATTGGCTCTCCCGCAAATTTCAACCAATTACAAGCTAGGACGGAAGGGCCACCTTGAGGTCAAGGTCAATCTTTTTAATTTTGATTAGGTTTAATTTTTTAAGCATGTTCTAAATCAAAAATTAATATGATGCCGAAGCACTTTCTTCACAGTAAAAATCACTTTTGCAACTTTTACAGCATACAAACAACGCTCAAATGAGCGGCTATGACTCACTTTTTTTTTCAAAATGCATCCCTTAGAACATCATTTTTAAATGTCCTCCGGTTCTGGAATTCAGTCAAATTTGACAATCACTTTTAATTTTTCCAATAATTTACAATTGTGCAGATGATTCCCAAGATGATCCCCAAAGGCAAAGGGGAAAAGGCTGGGAAACGTAATGCTAAAATTCCATCTTGAATAGACTGAAGTGTGCCATGCTTCATTTCCAGAAGGGCTCTTCCAAGGATTGACCCAAGAAGTGACCTGGATCTGAAGAGACACTTTTGTTGTCTTTCAGACGCCTCCTCCCTTCAAGTGTTTCACTTTCACTTCACTTTCATCTCGGCCGAGTATCAGTCGCCTAAGATGGTGGCGCAGACCTCTTCAAACGCATCTTCAGCATCAGCAGCCAACGAAAGTAATTGAAGACTTTTGAATTGATGCGCTTCCTGCGTCCAGCTGCCTCCAGAGCCACATTCTCCTTCTCCAGGATTCAGGACCCAAAATATCAATTTCCCACTCTGTCAATTTAATAAATGAAGGTTTAGAGTGAAGCTAATATCCTCCACCAGATAATATCCTTCGCCTTTTCTACTTAGGATAGTTATCTAAAGCAGACAACTATCCTAAGCCAAAATGCTCTCTAAGATTAGTCGTATGTGGAGGAACTTTCACCGGTTAAGTCTCCTGGCCCTGAAGGGTTTAGTTTTTAGGTTAGGAATTAATTTCTTCCTGGAGAAGAAGGCCTGCCAAGAGAAGATCTTTCCCCAAAATTGCAAATACTCTCCAGTGTTTCTCCAGGAGGAATTCTGGAGAAAACTGGAGCGAAAGTAAAAAAAAATAGGAAAAAAAAAGTTGCGTAAAAGGGCTCATCCCTTGAGACACATTGAGCTGACATGGGCAGGGATCCCTTTAATTCTTCCCCTGTGTCTCCAAGGAAGAAACACAAAAGGGCCCTCCTCTCCCTTCCGCTCTCACAATACTTCCAGAATACTTCCTCTAATCAAGTCCACACGTAGTGCTTAGGCTAAGAAAATATATTTTGGAAGGATCCAGCGGAAATTGAACCTTTTGTCCTTCCTAATGGAAAGGATGCTGGAACAGGAAGCTAATGGAGACTTCATTGGAAGAGCCGTAAAATCTTCAAAGAATTTAAAAAAGACCGCCACAAAATGGTCACACAAAGAACGACCACAATGGGTTTCGGCAGCAGAAGGAAATCAAAACCAGAAAAATTCACGACATTTTGTCTTAAATATTACACGAAAAAGTTTGAGCAATCCAACAAAATGGTTGAACGATTTTTAACTTTTTAGAAAAAAAAAAAAGTCTAGACTTTCTCGACTTTTCTCTTTCATGAATTTTTTTTTTTGCAACTTTTCATGCAATTGAACTCTAGAATTGCAGCGTTGAACTTGAAGGGAAATGGAAGGTTGAACTAATAAAATTACCCACTGAAATGACCTTGAGAGTAATAAAAAAATAAAGTTTAAAAAAAAATTCTAGAATTTTTAATAAATGAATATTCTTTTCTTTTCAAAATTAATAGCCATTATGATATGATAAGTCTACTTTTGAAAATAAACTGCATCATTCCTTTTGTTTTTACTGTTATTTGATATTCTCCTCCATTTTCTTTTTCCTTTTTCAGAAAAAAAAAGATTCTTGTCTAAATCTAAAAAAAAACTTTCTCCCAGTTTTTTTAGAGTTTTTTTTTGTCTTAGCCTCCAGCAATCTACCAATTAGATTGCATCTCCCTTTACAAATTGCCAATCTTACGTTAGAACAGACTTTTATGCAAAATTCTTATGCCTTATTTTCCTGAGCGTAATTAGGAAACCTTGGAACGTTTAAAACGTTTCAGCAGGAAAATTCCCATGCTACGCAACGCTCATGTTATGAAAGACATGAAAATCAAGGCCATGAAGGCTTAACACAGTGACGCTCTGGCTCACTATGAATGCCGTCTTGCCTTGAAAACATTCATTTGCCTTTTTCGCAACATGAGTAATTTTTAAGGTTAAAAATTATCTAGATAAAGAGTATAAAAATAATTAGAGGCCGCAATTCTGTGGTCAAAGGAAAAAATTTCCTATGCCGATTCCAGTCTTATTTTTTCACCTTCCAGTAATTTGAAAATCTTTCATCATTATTTTTCTTTCACAACGCAACAAAAGGAAAACTGACCTTTTATAGCTTCAGCTCCAATTTAAATTATTGTGGTGACTTTTTTCAACGAAAAAGCTTACTTTTTTCAAGAATAGCTTACTTTTTTTCACTTGAATCTCAATGGCTACTCAAATTTCGAACACTTATCGACGCCAGATACTGCGCGCTGGAGACATTTTTAGCTGCAAGGAAGTTGACAGCAGCCCTTCTCCAGTGGACCTGGACGATTTGGAAGGAAATGCTACGAAAAAGCGACGGATTGTTCATATTGATTACGACGAAATTTTCGGTGACATTGATCTTCCGCCGGAATGGAAAGCGGAAATGACCGTTAGTCGAATTGACACTCCCAAGCCGCCATCACCCAAATACGAGCAAACAGTATACGGATTGTCGGTAAAGTAAGAATACAGAATTAATTGAATCAAAATTTTGATGAATTTTGAAATTTTTAGGAGGATTCATTGGAGTACTTTCCTCAGCGAAGAAGAGGCTGCCATCGCGTCACTGCAAACATTATTAAGGATCTGACATCCGAATTCGAACAATTAGCAGATGAAAATTCCGAGACGAGTGTTGAGAACAAGCGATTCCTAAAAGTGCCTAGTTACGTTCATTATTCACAAGAAACGACATGGTTAGCATAATTTACTTGCAAACATTGATAGACAAAACGCATCAAAATATGTTAAACTGTAACAGGGATGAACTTAAGTCGAGGCTTACGTATACTGAAAAATCAAAGGACAAGGACCGCCCCTTGCAAATGAGCCTTAGACGTAAACCAATACCAACAAACAATAATAATGAGAATGAAGACGAAAAGGATGAGGATAGGAACCAAAATTGCGTAATATGCTGAAACGTCATACGAAGAAACATTGCAGCTCCAGTATTCTAAGGAACGAAAACTAGGAAATCAGGTTAACATCGAGCTGAAATTGAAAATATTTGTAATGAGATAAAATTTTAATCACCCACAGACAGCAGTGTAACTTGTAGTCGTAACGTAAAATTAGAAAATAGCTTTACCCAAATGATTTTAATAATGTGCCGGAAACACGAGAAATAAAGGAATGAACATTTTAAAAATAGTTTCCTACGTCGTTGCAAACAGGTACAAAAGACCCTTGACAAAATACACAATCTCCGAACCACCTAATTTTGATTTCCCGTAAATGCGATCAACGAATGTAATCGGAATCTCGCCAATTGTGTACTTCAATTTCCTGGCACGAATCATCATTTCCATTTGAAAAGCATACCCCTTGGAAACTACATTTGAAATGAGCTCTTCCAGAACTTCTTTCCTGTATAGTCTAGTAATGGGAAATATACGTTGTCAGGCACAGAACAATCATATCATAGAAAATGCCGATGTTTACAAAAAATGGTACCTAAAGCTTCCAGTAAGATCGGAAAGTCCTGGAGCGAGAAGTATTTGAGTGACATAATTTCCACCTCTAGAAATTAATTTCCGACGGAAGTCCCAACCGTAGACGCCTCCGCTGCCTTCGTATCTAGTTCCAGTGACGATGTCCAAGTTATCTTTCTCTTGTAGTGCAATAAATTGAGGAATGAATTTTGGCTGAAAAATCAAAAAGTCGTCAATCATGTTTCACATCCCTGAGATGCTTCTTTTTTTTTTGTAACTTACGTGGTGCGATAGGTCGGCGTCCATTATTATCACAAAGTTACCAGTAGCATGTTTAATTCCATGGACATAAGCCGTCCCAAGACCAAGCTTTGATGCGCGGGGACGCAGCAGCTGTAAATAATTAGTTCAATTAAGTTGATTCATTTTCAGTAAGCCTAAATACCGCATACAATTGATCGTATTATGCACAATGCAAGTTGCACTTACAATCTTTGAGCTACCATAAAGACCTTCCAGTTCTTTCGCTACCTCCAGAGTACCATCAGGACTTCCGTCATCAATGATGATTATCTCATAATCGAAACCACTGCCAAACAAATTTTGATTACCTCCAGCTCCCAGAGACCTTAGAAGAAACTTGATTAACGTTAACCTTACCTTTCCTCCATGTATTTGACAATTAACCAAACGATAATTGGTAGGTTTTCTCGTTCATTGTAAGTGGCTAGAAGAATTGAGTATTTATTCTTCTTTGTAGAAGGTGCCATTGTTCAGTCAAGTAAGTAGTTAAATGCGGATTAAAATGCTAATTAAATTCAATTAGCACCTCGATTAAAATTACAACAATTAACTCTGTGAAATGAAACAGCTGTTCAAGCCGGTTGAATTGACGGTCATGAAAAAATGTGGTGTTGTCATTTTTGACATTTCATTTCAAACTTCGCGGTGGAAAACAGCTGGAACTTCATTTTTTTAAACATTTCTTGAAAAAGCTGTTTGTTCAAAATAATTGTTCTTGTTCAATTAATTGGTTAGCCATTTGTCCAGTTGTCATTGTCAATCGGTACGTAATTTAGTCAAATATAATTCAGTCAATTAATCGGTTACAGACAAGGTAATGGAGCCTAATATTGGTGACGTATCCAACGATATGATCAAAGCTGTCATTTTAATTGGTGGACCTCAGAAAGGTGAGCAATTCATTATCCCAATCCTGAGATCGCTGCCGTTGACGCTGAAAGGCTGTTAATTTGGTTTTTAATTACCAGGAACGAGATTTCGCCCACTGTCTCTCGATGTGCCGAAGCCGTTGTTCCCGGTAGCTGGTGTCCCATTGCTTCAGCACCTAATTGAGGCATGCGTCAATGTACCAACGCTCAGAGAAGTGCTAGTCCTGGGTTATTTTCCGGCCGATGAAATCAATGCTAGTTTGACGGAAATCAGTGCCAAGTACAAGTCCGTACGCATTCGATACTTACAAGAATATACTAAGCTTGGAACCGCTGGAGGTAAGTTTAACGTTGTATTAATTTGAGAGGTGTTGGATTTTGTTGTCAACTGAATGCTGGAGCAATTTTTTGATGTTAATTGAAAATGCAGGCATCTTTCATTTTCGTGATCAAATCAAGTCCGGGAATCCGTCTTGCTTCTTCGTGATCAACGGAGATGTTAGCGGCGATTTCCCTCTCAAGGAAATGCTGGAATTTCATCGTGGGGCTGTCGGAAAACCAGTGAAGCCACTAATTACTATGCTCGCTACAGAAGCAACCAGACAACAATCAGTCAACTATGGGTGTATTGTTGAGGACAGTACTTCGAAACAAGTTATTCATTTTGTGGATAAGCCCAGTACATTTGTCTCTACTCTTATCAACTGCGGTGTTTACATCTGCGGAACAGATATTTTCCATGTTATTTCGAAGATTCGGAAGACTCGACAAGAGACATCAGAGTTTAAGTAATTTTACAAATACTTTAAATATGTATCGTTATAAATTAATTATGGTTATTTTTTCTCAGTGGCGTTGCTCCAGAAGAGTTGGAATCGATTATGATCGAAAAAGATATCATTGTTCCCTTCTCCGGTAAAAATGGAAGTATTTATGTGTACCAAACGCAACGAATGTGGTCGCAAGTCAAAACTGCCGCGAGTGCCATATATGCAAACAGGCAATACCTTGAGCTCTACCGCAGGGTTCAGCCCTGTCCTTTGACTCAGTCCAAGGGCTGTGGAGATGGTCCGGCAATTAAAATTATTGGAGATGTTTACATACATCCCACCGCTCAAGTTCATCCTTCTTGCGTCGTAAGTTTGATGAAATAAATACGCGACAAATGCAAATTTAATTCCTCGTTCAAGGAAATGTCATTCGTTTTTTCATTTTATAGATTGGACCCAATGTCAGCATTGGGAAGAACGTTGTGATTGGACCCGGTGTTCGAATTCGAGACTCGATTATCTTGGGCGATTCGACAGTTGAAGATCACAGTCTTATTCTATACACCATTGTTGGATGGAGCGGATCCATTGGTAAATGGGCTCGAATTGAGGGCACTCCGTCGGATCCCAATCCAAATAAACCGTTTGCTAAGATGGACAACGTGGCTCTCTTCAACCAGGAAGGGCGGCTGAATCCATCCATTACAGTTTTGGGTAAAGAACGTTGATCTTTCTTCAGCAATTACCGGAACTAGGAAATTATAAAATTACATTACAAATTCTATTCGATTGTTTCGAAGGGTGCCATGTTCGAGTTCCTTCCGAAGTGGTTGTACTCAACTCTATTGTGTTGCCGCACAAAGAACTTACACGCAGTTTCGCCAACGAAATTATTCTCTAACACTTAAAAACGAAATTATTTATTACTTTACAAGCCCAACAATAATAGAACCTGAGCGATTTCATCTGGCTCCATCGTTTCACCAAATCGCTTTAGTTAGAAAACGCTGTAACTCGTCCAAAGTTACCTGGGTGGCCGTGCTAATGTTCCAAAATGAAATCAATAAAATAACTCAATCAAGCGATGCGCTGTGTCTATTATTTCTGAATTTTTGACTATGCTTATAGACATGTAGTAGACCCATAAAATGGGGCCCATTTGTTCTAAATGTAGCAAAAAGGACGAGAACAAATCCATAAAGTACAAGCACTCCTACGAATACGATTTGATCGTAATTGGCGGTGGTTCAGGCGGAATCGCTGCAGCGAAGGAAGCGTCGGCCGCTTCACAGAAAGTCCTCCTATGCAACTACGTCGTTCCTTCTCCAATTGGGTAACTCAAGTCAAGCGATTCAGCGCAAGTTATAAAAAAAACAATTTCCATTTTCAAATTGGAATTGCGTAGCAAAACCTTATCACATAATGCTGCGCGTTGGTAGAGAGGCTTATCAAAAACAAAAATCAGCGTCTTGTATTGTTTGTGTGGCTCATAAGTTCCAGTACATTTCGGGTACTAAAACTTTCCAATATTTCTTGGAAAGTTAAAAATTCTGGATTGTTTGAGCAGATCCACGTGGGGCCTGGGTGGGACTTGCGCAAATGTGGGCTGCGTTCCCAAGAAGTTGATGCACGCGGCGGCGCTTGTCGGAGACCAAATTCGGATGTCGCCTGCCTATGGCTACACATCAATCCGACCGTTAATCAAGCAATCCTCAGCGACAATGGTGCACGGCGAATTGGAGCACAACTGGAAGCAGCTCATTGAAGACGTCCAAGATCACGTTCAAGCCCTTAGCTGGAAGTATCGCGTAGCCTGCAACACCTACAATATCGAGCACTTAAACGCCTTTGCCTCGTTCCTCGATCCACATACAATCAAAACGAGAAAGATGAACGGGGATGAGCGAATTGTGACCGGAAACCATTTTCTATTGGCCATTGGAGGACGGCCGAAGTACTTGAGCATCCCGGGAGGGACACCGGCTGACGCCCTTTGCATAACCTCTGACGACCTCTTTTCCCTGCCATATTTCCCAGGAAAAGTGCTCATCATCGGCGCTTCCTACATCGCGCTGGAATGTGCTGGATTCCTGATATCGCTGAATTGCGAAGTCACCGTTGCAGTTCGATCCATGGTGCTTCGTGGATTCGATCAAGACATGGCTAATCGCATTAGGCTCCACCTCCAAAGCCTAGGAGTTCTCTTTCTGCTTGAATTTGAACCTAAGATAATACGCAAGGTTGAGGACGGACCTCCGCCCAAGCTCGAAGTGACCCTCGTCAACGTCTCCGAGGACAGAAACGCCGTGGCGTACGTTCCCGAGCTAACAGACGTTTTCAACACGGTGCTGCTCGCCATTGGCCGAGTGGCCAGTACTGGACCGTTGGCATTGGACTATGCTCGAGTAGAGCTGAGCGACAGCGGAAAGATTGTTGTGAACCGTGCGGATCAAACCACTGCCAAGCACATTTACGCCGTTGGGGATTGTGCCGAAGGAAGGCCGGAGCTAGCACCGCTCGCGGTACCTGATTGGTTCCTCTTCAAATAGCTTTAAAAACTTAAGCCAATAGGATTCCCGTTTTTTAGATCCAGTCCGGAAAATTGTTGTCCCGGCGCCTCTACCGCGGTTCCAAGATACTGACAGACTATGTCAACGTTCCGACGACAATATTCACGCCCATCGAGTACGGCTGCGTGGGACTCGCTGAGGAGGACGCCGTTGCCAAGTACGGCGATTCTGGAATCGTGGTCTATCACACTCTGTTTCAGCCCATTGAATACACCCTGCCACACCTGTATCCCAAGACGTGCTATGCTAAGGTCAGAGGTCAAACCAAAAATAATCAAGAAGGTCAAAGGTCAGACATCAGTTTCTCTTTCCAGTTGATCTGTCTTAAGGATCGAGGCGAAGAAGTAGTGGGCCTTCACTATTTTGGTCCGAATGCTGGAGAAGTTGTCCAGGGCTTCGGCCTGGCGTTCAAGCTCAAGGCCACCAAGGGTCACTTCGATGACCTCATAGGCATTCACCCGACCTCCGCTGAGCGCTTCACGACCCTCTACATCAAGAAGGGCTCCGGTGTGGACGTGGACAGGGAAGAAAACTGCTGAGCATAGTGACCGCGGTGACTCCAGTGCGTACTTGAGTCATCGCAAAACTTCCAGCGTTCCAGCGCAACGGTTTTTAGCAAGTTGTGGAGGTCCTTCCACTTATGACAACATTGTCTGAAATCTGTACTCCAGAAGGATTTTGTTCGATTTTCTTGCTAATTAACCGTAAAAAAATCACTAAAAATAATCAATCGATCAATCAAAATCAAAAGGTTAATTGAATCAATTGAAAAGCCAAATAAAATCCATGCGCATAAGAGTTGGCGTCTATTTCTTGGCGGGAGAATTCGAACTCTTATTCTTATCTCATCCCTGACATTTCTCTTTGTTGTTTGTGACAGACCAATGACAGCTCTCAAAGTAATTGAAATAGTCTGCTGTTAATTGACATTAATTAATTAACGCTGTGATCAGTGGGTGATCTCGAGATTACTGCTCTAAACCCGAACACAATTTACGAAAGTGCAGTTATTGTTAAGTGACATGTTCGCTTCTTCTGAAACGTTGTAACGGAAACCGATTGACGATGGAATCAAATATTTCTGGATCGGACATGGACGTCGACGGACATGGACATGAGCATGTCCAGGTAGAAGACGAAGACGAAGAAATGGAGGACGTTGGACCGGAGACGACTGGAGGGGTGGGTAAAAGCATTAAATCTAAGGAAATGTTATAACATTGCCTCTTTTTTGTAGAACGTGATGTCTGTAGTATGGGGTGCTGGAAAATTGGGCGCTTCGTTTTACAATCTGCAAACATCGGAGGTAATTGTAATTCTATTAATTTACTTGAACGCTTTACTAATTTTATCTTCTTCTGTTACAGTTATTTTTACTTCCCGACACGCCTGAAGCTTCGCCTGACTTTCAAACACTGCGATCGTTGTTTAAAGAGGTAAACCCTCGCGTAATCGTTGGATGCGCACGTCAGGATACTCGGTTTCTAGAATTGCTGAAACAACTCAGCGGGGGTTCCAATCCTGAGACGAGTGCTTCCTCGTCCATGCAATCTTTAAATTCAGCTAGTATAGAAAGTCGAAAACAAAATGGAGGACCTAGCTTGTTTATTCAGCCTGGAAGAGAGTTTGCGCCTGACGCTTGTAAACGAAGGCTTTTGGAGGTACACCTTCATGAGGAGCCACGTCACAGCACTGAATCTGAACATTTGTATTTCATTACATCGATGATTCCTTTCGCCAATATTGGCATGGTTCGTGCAGCTGGAGCCCTACTGAAGTTTTTGGACAATCGGGGCGTGGAGCTCCTCCAACTCGATACGGTCCGTGGCAAAACTATCGTTTTAAATGTGAAAATTTGGACAACGTAAGTTCAATTTACTTCTTTAAAAAGACTCATTCAGCATGAGGCTTTGAAACTGATGATTTGTTTTGTTGAAAGGGCCGATTTAGTCCTTATTGACTATACAGCTTGGGACAGCTTGCAAATCTTCAATCAAGCGGTTCAACCGGTTTCGGGGGCCAAAGAATCCATGTATACTTCGGCGAAAAATTGCGGCGACAATTTAAGTCTTTATGGTGTCATGAACCGATGTTTGACAAGCCAAGGTTCGAATTTCCTGCGACTTCAACTCCTTCGGCCAACACGAAACCTTGATGTACTCAATCGCCGCTTCGATGTCATTCAGCACTGCAAGAGCATTGCACAAACTACGTTTGTTGAATCAGTAACCAATTCTTTGAAAGGAATAAGCAACATTCCGGTAAAAGAAAAGAAATTAGATTTATTTATCAATATTCTGAATTTGAATGCATTCTACATATTCGTCTTATGTCTCTAGAAACTTCTTCAGCGCCTGGTTGTTTTACACCCATCTGTAAAAGAATGGAAACAACTTTATAAAACTATAAATTGTTGCATTCTCATTGGAGAAGCTTGTGCTCAGTCTTCTTCAAACGAGTTGATAAATGAAGTAAGCATAAAAAAATTGACCTCATTCACTGATTCACTGCTTTCTTCTCGATTTCTTTCTACATGGTCCAAGGTTTAAATTTGCTTCTTTCCTTAAAGATTACATATTTGTGCAAAGAAGACACCGTGCTTTCTTCGGTGACGCGTGAACTTACAAATGTAATAGATTTTGAGCAATCAACTATTAACCGCCGATTTTATCCAAATGCTGGTCTAAACCAGGAGCTAGATGAAAGTAAGCTACTTGAGATCTATTACTTCAAGCCATTCATGTTGTTCTTAATGTTTTTTTTTTCATTTTTAGAGCGTGAGCAATACAGTACTCTGAAAAAGGTCACGTCCTCAGTTGCACACGAAGAGTTTGATGAACTTCCCGAATTTATTGACCAGTGTTCAATTGTATACATTCCCGAGGTTGGTTACTTATTATGCATTAAACTCTGGCGTGAAGACTTGACGCCTGAAGATATGGACATTGAAGGACTTGTATTCAAGGTAAGGGGATTCCCACTTTAATCATTTTACCTCCGTTTTTGAAATAGTACAATTAATGGAAAATGTAATTTACACTTCTTTTGCAGTTTACAAATTCTGACTCGGCTTACTACCAGAGTACAAGGACTCAAGGTAAATTTTCGTAAAAAAAAATCGTCCAAAAAATTTGTTTATAGAAAAACAAATACCTGAATGTATTTTAGTCTTTCACTTTCCACAGAATTGGACACTCTTCTTGGTGATTTACAAGTTGACATCCTTGAATTGGAAAATTATGTAAAGTTGGCTCTAATAGACAATATACTTCGGCATTCTTCCAAGCTTCTCAAAATAGGCGACCTGATTTCTGAGTTGGACAGGTGAATTATTTTTTACCAATTTCTTAGGGTGGCATTCAAGTTTTAAACAATTTAATAATACATATTGAGATTTTATTTGTGTTGGTTTGCATCTAGTTTATTAACGCTGGCAACCTTTGCAAGGGACCACGGTTATGTGCGACCCCATATTAGCGGTACACAAAAGTTGGAAATCATCAATGGCGTACATCCTCTTATCGAATTAAATTCTGATTTTGTTCCAAATTCGACGGTTTTTACTGAAAGTGAAAGAATTGTGGTACTTACTGGGCCAAATGCTTCAGGGAAAAGTATCTACCTGAAACAGGTTGGTCAGCCAAAAGCATGTTGACTAAATGATAAAGAAATATTATAGTGACAAATATTATTTACAGGTCGGAATCATCGCCATACTGGCTCTTTCTGGATCATTTGTTCCAGCTTCTTCGGCAACTATCCCACTATTCGACCGAATCTGCACAAGGATTTATGCCCGTGAGTCTGTTAGCGTTGGATTGTCAACTTTTATGATTGATATCAATCAGGTAATTAATTTGATTTGAAAATTATGATTTACGCTAAATCAATTTCTAGATTTTGTTCGCAAGTTGTCGAAACTTCCTTATCCTTATGTTTAATTTCTCGAATTTTTCAATTAATAACGCATCTTCATATTATATTTCACCTTCATGTGTAGCTATTTGTCCAAGGTTTGTGATTAATAAATAGCATTTCGATGATTGACATTTAAATTAATGGGACTTTTTGTTTTAAGATGTCCCTAGCACAAAGGAATGCGACCGAAAATTCGTTGGTTATAATTGACGAGTTCGGGAAGGGTACGGGCGAGGTAGACGGTCTAAGCCTACTCGTGGCTTCTTTAGAAGACTTTGGTTACAGAGGTCACAACTCCCCCACTATCTTCGTTTCTACTCACTTCCATTGCCTGCTCAATCGATTGCCGAGATTGGCAATTTATAAGCCACAGGTATTCACTAGGGCTATTTGCCTATTTTTCTTAAACAGTGTAGCTATAATTTATTCGAGTTTCAAGTTTTGTTTGTAGAAAATGGAATTCGAAATTGAAAAAAATCGTATTATAAATCTGTTCAAACTGAAAGATGGACATTGCGAATCGAGTTACGCTTGCATGGTGGCGAGTGTTGTTGAAACGCCCGCAGATTTAATAACAAGAAGCATGGAGGCGAGTTGACTTTTTCATTTGAATTAAATACCAAATTACGATACTTCATTTCGATCAATAAAACGTTTTATTTTTTATCAAGGTTATTGAAAACGTGCTTCGCGACGGTGAGCTAGAAATCAGCCTAAGACCGGAACCTTTCCAGGTCGAAAAGGAGCTAGTCATGCTTCAAGTTGCGGAAAACTTTCAGGACCTCAGTTTGATGGAAATTAATCCTCAAGAATACAATTCAACAATCGCTGAACTCCTCTATCCGTTTATAACCACTGAAGAGGGTGGGAAAGAAATCCTTTTGAGCCTCGACCCACCTTTGGACGAAGTGAAAAGTGAGCGAATTGAAACGTCAAGCACCTCATCGGATACGAATATGACTAGCGTTAGTGCCCGCGACGTAATTGACGAAGTAATGGCGCCCTACGACCGCCATATGCCTTCGCCTTCTAGTGCCGATAGCGATGTATCCCTCTTCTCTATAATGCTTCAGGACATCTGAATTGTCGACCTTAGAATTCTAGCTAGTATTTAATGATCTCTTATTAGTTATTTTATATCCGTTTTTCGTTTCCGGTCTATGGAAATGACAAAGTGGATTTGTCATGTCGTTTATAAGGAAAATATTAGATAACGCAGTGCGAAATGTAGGTCAATGAAACATTTTTATTATTCCAATGGCAAGGTCAGGTGCAGGTGGTAATGGAGCATATGGAAATCACCAAGTCTGCTATCCCATTTGTTGTCCATTGATAGTGGCAGCTTCTTTCCGGAAGGAAGCTAAATTCTAAAAAATCGTTTTACAAGTTGTAGCAACTTGTCTCGAAAATTTGTAAAGGGGTGAACAAGGCTGAAAGCGTGTTATTTTCTTCGGATGCCAAAAAGCTGTGAACTAGACCTTTAGAATATTTAATGCCTTGAGTCACTCCTAATTCCGGGTAGGAAAGGCCTTCAAAGTACTTAATAAAAAAAATATAAAAATCTATCAGACGCTTCCTAAATTTCACATTGCCTGATTTGAAGTGATTAGCTAAGTCCGTTTGCAGCCCAAGAAATGGCTAACATTTTCATTTTTGTATTGTGTTTTCTAATACAAAATTGTTTCAGCCTCACAAATTGTAAGTTTTCTAAATATTTTTTTTTTAATTTCATAAAATTTGGAATTTTAACTGAAAGAGCGGTTTTTTTTACTTTTCAGTCGCAGACACAAAATGTGGAAAACGTTCTGTGAATCCGCTACCCAAAGTTTCTAGGATTTCTAGAATCGTCGGAGGTGCAGAAGCTGTGAGAGGTAAAGATTCAGGAACATTTTTTGTAAAATTGTAGACTATTAATTTTAGACGTTTTTTTTCTAGGCGAGTTTCCGTGGATGGTTTCGCTTCAGTTTAATACTGGACCACCAGAATCATCCCACTTTTGTGGAGGTTTCCTTATAAGCAACCGCTATGTCGTCACTGCAGCGCACTGCCTTGGGTAACTATTACGTTCGAATTCAAAAAAAATTTTCAACTTTTTACTTTTTCGGGAAAACTTTTTTTTTTGGATTTTTTGTTTTTAGATTCTCGAAAGATCGGATACAAGTGATTATTGGGGAACATGTCATTGGACTGGAAGAAGTGCCTTTAAACGCTTTCGCCGTTCCAGTGGAGCGTATAATTCAACATCCCGAGTACAGTGGGAAGCCTGTTTCTCAACATGATATTGGCCTTCTCCGGCTCCAGGATGCTGTTGAATGGAATCCTTATGTCCAGCCAGCATGTCTCCCGAATGCTGGTGATGCTGTCCAAGTTGGGGAGAAGACTCTAGTTGCAGGGTGGGGCTACTCTTCAAATGGTAATGTCGTTTGTAAATATTTTTGCTATTTAGGAATGGTTTTCATATGCTCTAATAGCAGATTCCCCGAGTATTTCCAAAACGCTCCTGACAGTGGACATTCCAGTGGTGAGCAGGAGTAAGTGTGAACAGGAATTCGACGAATGGATTGGAAGCGATTCACAGCTCTGCGCTGGAGCGCCGTATGAAGGTCGTGGAGCTTGCAAGGTTAATATTTCACAGCTTTTGTTTTAAGTGCTAATTTTCTAAACATTCTAAAGTTTTTTTTTCTTTGTCTTTTAGGGTGATAGCGGCTCACCGCTGATGCGCTGGGTAGATTCCAATGAATCTCTGAGCGTTGTTGGAGTTTACAGCGGCGGTTACAAATGTGGGGCTGGAATGGGTTCCGGAATCTATACTCACTTGGCATCCTACGTCAACTGGATCAAGTATAACGTAAAATGATCAAGCACATGATCAAGCAAAGGGTTAATTTGTTGATTGAAAAGCACGAGACTGGATCAAATGTACCTACATGACGGATAAGGAACTAATTTATTTACTAAAAAATTTTTTTACACATTAATAGAAGTTTTCTGAAGTTCGTATATTTCTTATTAAGTTGATTGCTTGCCAATTTCAAGTAGAGTAGCACCATGTTGCATAATTTTCAGTTGCTCTAAAACACGATTTAAAAACTATGGGTTTCCTAAAGCTACATGCGGCTTTCCAGTGCTAGTTTCAGTATCTTAACGTTGACGCATTTAGTGTGGACTACTTAACGAGAACCATTTTGTCAGGATCAGTGCTTTTGCGCATGATGCCCATGACGATCCCGGCGAAAAGTATGGCGAACCCACCGCCAGCTAACCCGAACTTGACCATGTCCCATCCATTTTGAATCCATGCAATTATTTTAAAGACAAGGAAGTGGACCGATCCTGCCTCCACTGACTACGATTGACAAGTCAATTAGTACCCAATTAATTGTCAAGTCAATTAATCTAATTAACTGCCATTTCACTTCCGGTTTTCTTACCTCTTGGTACCAGTATATGGGCACAATTGTCTTGGGAATGTCTCCCAGTGCAGACAGTCCCGGATATGCCATCATTTCAATGTTAAATTGAAATCGCTTTGCGCTCTTCAGTGGGATTCCAGACATCTACATTCCAATTTTAAATTCAAACAAGCATTATTTTTTTTTTAGAAATCTTTCAACATTTATTGCAAACTTACCGCATGCATATCTAAGAAACTTTCATGCAATTCCGGATTGGGATTGAGCCCTTCCACGGCGCCTAAAATTTCAGGGTCCGCTTCCAAGAAGTGTGGTTTGGATAGGAGGAAGGGAAAGCCTTCGTAGCACGGTGCAAGGTCATAGACGCCGTTGCGGTGACAGTCCGTTGAGTTCTCAATGGGACAGTAGCAAGCATTTCCGGTGTACTTGTGAGGGCCTTGAAACGTTTCTGGAGCGAGCATGAATCGAAGGCTCGTCACTTCCTGGATGGTTCTGCTCGAGTCGTAGATGTACTTGAGTGGGCGGCAGTAGACGGGTTCAAAGGTCACGAGGGGAGCTGTGGTGTTAATGAACGGGTGAAACGAGAGGCCGTCGTTGCCGCCGTCGATCATGTTGCACGGTTCCCTCCACCAAGTTGTCTCCGTTTCACCGTTGTACGTAAGCACCTCCCCGAAACGGTGGCTGTAGTTTCGCCCATTGTGGATTTCAAAGAGACCCTCCCACCCTGTTCCATTTTTCTAAAAAAAAATTTTGTTTTAAATTTAAACTTTAAAAAAATACTGCTAGCATAAACAATATTCTGGGAACCAGTGACTTTTTGCTCAAAAATCGAATCTTCAAAAATGAAGTTAAGTGGTTATCCTTAGTCTTGACACCTTTGTGAAAGTGGAACTTTCTCTTTTTGTCTGGCTGAATTTGAACTGACAACTTTTTTGATAATTGTAAGATAGATTTTTTTTTAAATACGTTTTTGTAGAATCCATATCGTTCTTCTGAAAATGAATCTGGCAGTTTGAAGGGCTCTGCTTCGTCCAGTTCAGGGTCCCCATTAGACTCCTTGACAAGGGACGAAAAGGTGTTGACAGGGTACCCTTCAAAGAGAAAGTCTTTCACCATCTGCGTCTTTGTAAGTAGCTCTTCCTTTTTGGAAATCATGTCATTGAGGCCCTTGAGAACGTCCGCCCCACCCTCCTTCATTTCCTGAGCAAGTTTTGCTATGCTCTAAATTAAAACAAAAAGTTTTTTTTTTAATATTTTGAAGAAATTTTTTTTTTTAAATATTAAAAAAAAATCATTTAGAATATGGGCTGTGCTTACCAATAGCGGAACATTAGGAATCGTAACCAAGTCTTCCTCACTTCCGGTTGACATATCCGGTTGGAAGAAGTAGAAGCGCAGTTGTCGAAACGTTATGATTTCTGTTGATATGTTTTGAGCCAAGTCAGTTTTATGAAGCCGTTCCCTGCAAAGAGTAAAGCGTTATTTCAGCGTCAAGAAGCGTTTTCAGCGATTCGTTGAATGTTTAGCATACAAGTAGACATAAGGTCCGACTTCCTCGAGCTTCGGTTTTCCTCCAGAATTGACTTCATCAGGATTGGTGATGTTGAAGAAGTAGACGCTGAGGTAGAGTGGAATTGGAAAGTCCTTCCAGGCCTTGTAAGTGTCCGTATTGTTAATGATCCGGATTTCCTGGAAAGTTTGTCCATTTTCAAAATTTGGAAAATTTCAAAATATTCAAAAGTTGAGCATTTGGGAATTTTGGAAATTTAAAAAGTTGAACAACTTTGAAGAAAAAGGCATTTACTTTAATAATAGAGGTAATGGCGTCACGTTTGAGGTAAGACGCTGAAAAATACATGTAATTTCACCTAGAGGGAGGAATTTACATGCTCGATTTTCTACCCCCAGTAAAATCAATAAAAAGGATTTCCAAATCCAATATTCCAATGCTATCTGCTAATAAATTATTATATCGCTTTCGAATTACGGATATTTACTCAAAATGAGCAGATATTATGAGATAAATACTAAAATCAACTGTAGACCTGACCTGACTGAAAAAGAAAGCAATTTCCGGGAAAAAATTGCTCCCAACAAATTATTTACAAATGTTTAAAAAAAATACGGAAATACTTTTTAAACTATTGAAATATCTAAAATGAAAATCAAATCCAGGAAATCAATTTGAGTAATTAAAGGCTTAATTACTCTTTTGCGTGATTTGAATTTTCATAATTTTGAGCGATGGAGCCCTTACTTTTTCGCAGGAGGGCGTGGCAAATATAATCGAGGTAATAATTATAGGCAATTATCTCACCTTTCGCACTTGTCCCTTAATTATCATGTTGACTCCGCCCCAGCCCATGGCCAGCGTCAAGCCAAGTATACATGCACCGCCCAGAACAACACCTTTCGGAAACCGATCCATGGTTTTCCAGTCCCTTTTTCAAACTTTTGAACAGTATTTTTAAAACAGTAAATTCTGGCGAAAAACTGCTTTTTTGGAGAACTGGGAGAAAGCTTATTTTCTCTCGAATGAGGTGAAAGTCAGAAAGAAAGCTCCTACGACCGTTAAGATCAATTTACATGAAACAAAAGCCACGAAATGAGAAGTGAATGCATAACGAAGTAGATTGGTGATGGCCTTCGTCCTCGATAATGCTGGTAAGAGTCATTTCGTCAGGAGGAAATGGGAGTTATATACTAAATATTTCAAGTGTTATGAATTTCCAAAAACGTGTTTTTTTCTTAAAAATTTCGACCAATTCCAATCATGTTCAAGATTTATGAAGTATTGATCCGAAGGATCCAATAATGCTGAGAAGGTAAGGAAGTCGCCACTGCTAAACGCTGGAACAGAGAATCGTCAGCGAATAGTCAGCCAATGACAATCGAGCACGACACGTTAAGGGAGCATGAGCAAGTCCCACCTCACCGCGGACGGTGAAGGCTTCCCAAAGCAATTGATTTTCAGATACTTACGAAAACGGAGGTCACTTTCATAGCTATTTCGTCCAACAAGTTCTGAATATTAAAAATTGATCTTTACTTTTCAACAATTTTCAATAAATGTATGATCAATGAAGCACCCAAAGCAATAAAAAAAACAGTGCATGCATATCCTGCTATCATTCTTTGGAAGCCATGATTTGATTCTTTATTAGCAAAAGGAATGATAAAAATTTGACCCGGTTACCCAGTAATACATGAAAATTGAAACAGAATGGGACGCAATCAAAGGTTCTTCATTTTCCCCATGAGGTCATCGAGGGACACAGAATCATCCAATTCCACCTGAGTGTCGCCCTCTCTTGGATTTAAACCTTTCTCTGGAATTGTGTAGGCAATTTTAATGCCTTTGGCCACAGTTAAATCATCGACGGCTAGCAGTTCGGGATCCGTTTCATCTTCAATGGTGATTCCCCATTCATTTGCTAAATCAAACACTGGAGCTACTTCCTTTACTTTCTCCTTGATTGGATTGGCTTTCAAATACTCCTGATACTCCTTTTGTTTCTTGATGCAGCGATGATCGTCACATTGAGGGTTCGGTTTCAGACTCATGGTCGGAAAGAAGTCTTCTAGTGCATTGTATCCCAAGTAGTGGGTTGTAGTTCCGAATCCTAACAGGAATCTATTTTCAAATACAAACAAAAAAGTTTAGTTCACAAATTCACAAGTTTTTGTCGAAATTTTCATTTAACACCTTTCGCTTTTTTAATATTAATTTGTTGAAAAGAAAAGTGATTTATACTTCGGATGAGAAAACTAAAGCTTTTTCTGTAAGAAAGACCAACACTTAAAAAAAATTAAGGCGGAACTGTAGTAATAAGGGTTTCCTTTCCTTCCAATATGTCTTCGAATTCTAGTATATTTTTCTCGTTTGATTGTATCATTAGATAGTTGGATGAATTGTTTGAATTACTAACTTGAGGCAATTCTGGACGAGAAACCCTGCTACGATACCCATTGTCGTCGGCAAACTAGCGGCACAGACACCCTCCTTCTTTAGGGTCTTCTCATCTACATTTGTGGCGACGACAAGTGGTGGGGCACAAGCGAAGCAAGCCGTCTCTCCAGGTTTGAGATACTGTATATGTCCAGAAACGGCGTTCTCTGACACACCACTTTCGAACCAAATCATGCCCAAGTCGTTGCACGCTGTGTTGATTGTCATTCTTGCTTCAAAGTTATCCACACAAGAAAGGACAATATCTATTCTTGATCCAGTGAGAGAACCATTTTCTAGACGGCTCACGAAATTATCATAATTATCAACGGTCGTGATATTGTAGTTGTGGGTTTCGAATGTCACATCAGGATTAATGAAAGCAAGCGTAGCTGCCGCTGCATCAACTTTTGACATGCCTGCTTGGTGTGGTTGGAAGAAAAGGCGGTTCATGTTGGCCAATTCGACTTTATCGTAGTCGAAAAGAATTAGCTGAAAATACAGAAATCAAGTCAATTAAATAACAATTCTGGAGGAAGGATACAAATCAATTCATTGAATCTCAATCTCATACTTTTCCAATTCCACAACGGGTGAGCATTTCAGCGGTCACGGATCCTACACCACCAATTCCAACAATCGCAACCGTAAAATTCCTTATGTCTTCATAATTATTGACAATTCCCATTCGCTTTAGAGCCATCAGCCGACTGAAATTAAATATTCTAATTATTAATCTACCATGAAATTGAGAGCCTTATCCAATTCGGGTCACCTGTAAGGGTTTGTGTCCACAACCTCCGATGACATTTGACCGATGCGCTCCCTTGCAACGCCGCCTTTCATACTAGCTAACTCCGACTCCAGCTCACGAATACGCTGTTCCAGCTCTTCAACGGTCTTCATCCTTAATGCTAATAAAAGTTAACTTTAATTGTGTTTAATGTTAACTTAAATTAAGTAATTAATTAACGTTTGCTGAAGCTTCTGAGATATCTGACACAAATATCACTAAAACATATGGTTCCGGAAACTGTCAAACGTTTGAAATTCGCGGGATAATTTATTTAAATCTCATTTGTATACCTTTGAACAGTAAGGAAAATAAAACGAAAAATTAAGAAATTTTTTAGTTAAATCTATTTATGTTGAGTAGCAAATCTAAAATAATTCTGCTAATCACATTTAGGTAGTTTTAAAATACTTTGAAAATCCTGAAAAGCTTGAATGCAGCGATATTGCGTAGGGTTCTCAGTGACCGAGGAACGCTTCCGTCGGATTTTCCTAAGAATAACCGTTTTAAAATTTTCAATTAAAAAAAAAAGTTGTTCAAATACCATTGCCCGGAATTTTCTCGTGGAGGTCTGTTCATGTGCCACGGGAAAGGGGATCCGACGCTGCTGGCAGCGGCGCACATGTCAATTTTACGAAGCATTTCCCTATGATCTCCAATTAATCCTCCATACAGATGACATCCAGGATCAGGGTCAATGAACCCTCCTCCATAGGACGGTGGCATCCTGGTAAAAATCAGCGATTTTTAATAAAATCAAGTTAACTTTATAGCTGTAACTCTAATTTGGCTAAATATTCTTACCAGATTTCCTGAATTTCGTTTGTAAAAAGCGGAAATAGCCCCACGGTATACGAATGGTGATCGTTGTAGTAATCTGAAAAGAATCTATAACAGTATGCATGGGCGTTGACAAGCATTTTCCACACGGTTTCCACGACGGGCTCAAAACCGCCGCCTCTGCGGTCAATGGGCATGCGCAGTTTGTATTTCTCGCCGTTCCATTCCACAATATCCGAAACGCTCCTTTTCTAAAACCGAAAAATCAAAATTTTAATCAATTGAAAATTGAAATTAATCGAAATCTATAGAAAACTCGGTGGTTCGTCTTTACGTAGGAACATTCTTCGGTTTCCGAATACGTTTCAGCGATTCTCGAACTTTGTAGATCTGAAATAAAATTATGCGGAGTTGCATTTTTGTAGCAGTGTTGCAGCGCTTTGTGAATCCTGGAGAAAGCAGTAGGGTCAACAAATGGTTCCTTGATATGAAGGGAGTGAATTTGAGCATCAACAAAGGACATGAGGGTCAGGTCAAGGTAATTTGGCGTCACCCTGGGACAGGTACGCTAAATTGAACGGTGTAAATTGTGTCATTGAATTTGAAAATTTTAAATTAAAATTAAAAATTTTACTTAGAAATTATACTTTGAGAATATCCAGGCTGGCTTCCAGCAGCTGTATAACTGGCCAATCTTGCCCTGATTTACTGACGTTTCGATTCCCAATTAACGCTTCAATTTCGTTTTCAACGTGAGAGCTCAGGTGATCCAGGATAATTGGACTGCTTGGAATAAGCGGAAGCGCAACTTCGTCAAGTTCAAGGTCATCTTCGATTTTCGTTTCGGCTGTAACGCTGTTTCCTTCAATTTCGGCACTTCCGCTTAAATTGGCGATGGAAGCAGTAGGATTCATCGCAATAATTAATTCTTCGCTGCGTACACTCCGCGTGACGCTAGTTTCATTGTCTTGCGTTTGATTGCCAAAATTTGGAACTTGCTGTTTCAGAAATATTTTTTTAGAGAGTGTGTCCATTTTAACTTTTTCACATATATTCTCATCTGAAATCAAGAATATCCAGGATAAATGTTTCAAATTATCAAATTGCTAATGAACATAAGCGATTACCGTTTGAGGTTCCATTGACAAATTCAGAGCAATAATCAGGGCTTAGGTCAATGCTGTCCTTTGACCCACATGGTGCTCTGATTTGTGTGATTTTTTCAGTTCCAATTTTTGAAAACTTGCAAAATGATGAACTAAAATTCGACACGGTTTTCAAACAACGACTTTCTCCAAATGTGTCAATCAACTCCCATTCGCTTTCTGAAAACCAACTGAATTTGTAATTTAAAAAATTGATTTTCAGCTTGCAATTGCAATACGAATCATAAACCTCCAAAAGTTAATAGCAAAGAACGCTTCGGATTCCAATAAACTCTGGAATCGTTTCCGAATGAAGTATTTTTCATTAACTCCATTTTTGAAGTGAGGCGTGCGACAAATGGAGTACTTGAAGACGACGGGGATGTCAGAAGCGTCAGGAAGACCACCTGCAGTAAAGCGTAAGCGTTTAACGGCGACAAAATCTACAATTTTGTGTTATACTGTCAAGAATTGCCTTGATTTGGCTTGTAAAGCAATGATTGATACCCCCGGCGACAAGTACAGGAGCCGAGCACCAACTACTATAGAACGCCCATCTAAATAATTTTTGTTATATCAAAAACGTACTGGAAATAATTTAATTTGACCGTGAAAACACGCCCTTACATCCCTGTAATGCAAGCGCAGTTAAGTTGAATCGGAGCTGGAAAGTGAATTCCGTAAGCGCACTTTGTCGCTGAAATTTCGATCCTTTCACCACTTTGCGTAATAAGGTCTAATTGGCCACTTTCATCGCCATTTCCAATCGCTCGGAGTAAAAGTAATGAAAACGCAAAAAATTGAGTCAATGACATTGCTCAGTGAGCTTAAATTATTTCCTCCTCCAAATGTACTTATAAAACAATTACATTTATTATAAACAGTATAAATTGTGATTGTTTACACTAAAGTCAAACTCGATTAATTGATAGGTTATGTTTATGTCGAATTCTCCGAAACGTATAATTTGATAGTGAATCGCTCCAAGACAAATCGCTGCTGGTTCAATCAAAAATCTTCAGCGTCCGATCAGAATTGGGGTTACGACCGTCGCTCCACCGCCGTCAGGCTGAGTGGGAGGAGCAATTATTACTGGAAGCGTGACAGTTGTGGGTCCCATTGTCGTAACTGTTGGCGGCGGCAGCGTTGGAACGGGCGGGGCAACATTGCTTGGTGGAGTTCCAGGATTCAGCGGTGGACTTCCTGGAATTAGTGTCGCTGGAATCGGAACCGGTGTAACTACTGTGCTCGGGAAAGGAATTGTAATAACCGTGCTCGGAAACGTTATTGGTGACAAGGGAAATCCTGGAATTGTATTTGGCGTCACCGGGGTTATGATCGGGAAAATGGTTCCCGTGGGCGTTGGAGGTGGGACTACTGTACCCACGGCCGTGGTAATTGGCGCTGGTGTTACAACAGTATTCGTAATTGGGCCCGGCATAACAGCAGTAGTACTGCCAGCACCTATACGCGTGGGTATGCCTGTGCCGCCACCGTCGAGCGTATTGACGCTTCTTCCACAACCCACGCTGCCAACTTGACGACCAATTGATATATGCGCATGACAAACAGAAATGCCATGCGCAAAGCAAAGGCACGTATAGCACCAATTGGGGAGCGTCACCATTGTTGTTGGAATCCATGTCGCTCCTTGAACGCAATTGGATCTCACCACTAAAATAAACGTTACTGTAACAAAATTACATTCCAAGGCTCAAAATTTCTAGTTTCTTTCCCTTACCAGTGATCAGCGTTTCCTGGCTGGAAACAAGCATGCTAAATATCAGCGCAAGTATTTTTAAACCTTGAAAACGCTTCATGCTCTACAAAGAGTGCCGGCAAGAACCATGGTCTTCTATGCTTGATAATTTGTTGTCTCTAAAAACGATTTGGAAATTGCTCAATGCAAAAATCTTGCAAAAACCTTGTTCCATATTTTTCAAAAACGCAATTTCATTTTTTCTAATCACCATTCTCCATGTCTGCTGGTCATCAATTATGAAAAAGCGTCATTCTAAAAGCGGAAATGACTAGGCTCCAATTTGACAAATGATGACGCTTTTGGAACACTTTTTTTTCGAAATTGATCAATTTTTGCTTTCAAAGCTAAAAATGAAAGCGAATGCATCTCTGAAGGTGATTGGTCTGCTATTTAATGTTCTGGTAATTGTATGATCAATTTACGCAGTCATTATCTGAGAGAAATTGTTATTCATACAAGTTTATTCATACAAGCAAGTTTTGATTATTTTAGTTTACTTAATTACCTATATTATTTAATAATTAAAATTACTGCGAGACGTAAAAGTTCGACACTGGAATCTGCCTGTTCGAACACCTTGAAGTATAAAAAAAAAGTTAAAAGTAAAGAATAAGTTAAAAAAAAAGATGGCGCTGATGATTTCGGAAGTTAGTGAGCAGCAGCTTGTTTCTTGACTACAGGTTCCATTTCAAATTGAGCTTCTTCTGTAGAGCCCTTAAGGGCCGTCGTACTCGACTCCCCTTGCTGGATCGTGTTGACAACGGCGTCGAAGTAGCCCGTTCCGACTTCTCGCTGATGCTTCACCGCCGTGAAGCCGTAGTTTGACGCCGCGAATTCTTTTTCCTGCAAGTCGACATAGGATGACATGCCACGGCTGGCATAGTTAAGGGCCAATTCAAACATGGAGTAGTTGAGCGCATGGAATCCAGCGAGCGTAATGAACTGGAACTTGTACCCCATCGCTCCGAGCTGCTCCTGGAAAGTTCGGATCTCTTTGTCGGACAGGTGCTTTCTCCAGTTGAAGCTAGGGGAGCAGTTGTAGGCTAAAAGTTTCCCGGGAAATTCGGAATGAACTGCGTTAGCAAAGGCCTTGGCGTAGGCAAAGTTGGGCGTGGCAGTTTCGCACCAGAGAAGATCAGCGTAGGGAGCGTAGCTGAGGGCCCTTGAAATCGCTTGGTCAATTCCGGGCCGTGTCCGAAAGAAGCCTTCGGGTGTCGTTTCTCCAGTGCAGAACGGCCGGTCATTGGCGTCGACATTGCTGGTGACCATGGCAGCGGCCTCCGCGTCGGTGCGAGCAATGAGCACCGTGGGTACGCCCATGACGTCGGCGGCGAGTCGTGCCGAAATGAGCTTGTCAACGGCTTCCCGTGTCGGTACTAAAACTTTCCCGCCCATGTGACCGCATTTCTTGGCAGAGGCTAGCTGATCCTCAAAATGGATACCGGAAGCTCCGGATTCGATCATTGCTTTAACGAGCTCAAAAGCGTTGAGCACTCCGCCGAAGCCAGCTTCAGCGTCAGCGATGAGTGGAGCGAACCAATCAGCGACGCAAGTATCACCTGTAAAGTAAAAAGCATTAAAATTAATTAAAATGTAAGCAAATTAACGCTGGAAATCGCTGCTACCTTCTTCGTGATGAATCTGGTCTGCCCTGGCTAGGGCGTTGTTGATGCATTTGACAACCCTTGGAACAGAGTTGACTGGATAGAGGGACTGATCTGGATACATTGCTCCAGCAGAATTGGCATCGGCAGCGACTTGCCATCCTGAAACGTAAATCGCTTGAAGACCGGCCTTGACTTGCTGAACGGCTTGATTTCCGGTAAGGGCTCCTAGGGCCTTAATGTAAGGGGTCTCATGAAGGAGTCGCCAGAATTTCTCTGACCCTTTTTTGGCAATGGTGTACTCAATGTCCATTGACCCCTTGAGACGCTCGACATCTTCAGCGCTGTAGCGTCGCTCGAGTCCAGCCCAGCGTGGATTTTCCTTCCAGTCCTAAAATAGCACAGCCAGTCAATGAGTGACACTAATAGGGGCTTTTTACCAGTGATAACCAATTCATTGGCCACTTTAATCCTTATCCGTTCCAGTTTTTTCCAGTATTTTTCTGGACAGACCTAAGGATCTTTGACATGCATTTCCTTAATGACTCTCATGCTTGGGTACAAAGATTAATGACCAATTTTTAATCCCAATTAATTTCCAAAAGTTTTTTACAATAAAAATCCATGGAAATCTTCAAGAAAAATTGTCGTCGAAGACAGAAAAAATGTAAGTTTAACGAAATATATTTGCCAAAATTATACCAAAACTTTACCAAATTTTTTTAATTTTAATTTTATTTTTAAGACATTTTTTAGAATCGTAATGCACCAGTATTTACTTTGTATTAAAAATAGTACTTTAAAATGATGCTGTTTAATGTCATCATGGAATCCTTATGGATTCATTGCAACGCAAGTGGGTACTTAAAATTAAAAAGGTTCCTTGAAAAATATCCAAAGTTACCTTTAAAAACGCTGTTGTTGAAATGCTGGGTACCCATTTTTTTTTACAATGTAATTTTGTTTGTCCAATCTTGTGGCTTACCTGTTCAATTCGAGCGATACGTTCACGTGACCTAGCGCTGAAATAGCGTTGAAATAACTGAAGGCCGCCGTTGGAGTTATTGATCTTAATACTTTTCAACATCGTTCCTATTGCTCTGAAACGCTTCTCCAGGAAAATCAGCGATGCTGGAAACGGATCACTTGTAAATGTTAAGGCGTTTTAAGCTGATTGACAATAAGGTTTGGTGATGCAGCTTTGTGAAAGGCTTTCCAATGTAAAAGTTGTGACGTGGTCGGTACTTAAAATAAGAGACAATGGCTAAAGGACGCTTGAGGCGTTGAATGGCTAAGAATAGGTTTCGGCTGAAGCGGATAAGTAAGACTTGGAGGCTGAGGCTTGGACCAGTCCTTTTTAAAGAGGGTTCTTCACGAGGGTCACGATGGCTCGAGGTCAGGGGGCAGACGCAAGGATGTGCTTCCGAGGGTTCTTAAAGCCTGTCAAGGCGTTCACAAATTCGTCGCAGTGAGTTTCCTATTGGAAAAATTTGAGGCGTGTGGCGAAGACGTCAGAGAATCCTCCCTTCTGATTCGTCGAAATTTTCCCTAGTAAGACCTTCCCCTAGAGGTACACGGCGTCATTCTTAGGAGTGAAGTCACTTAAGCATAATTACCAAATGAATAAGAGATCTAGACCCAATTCCCTAAGAAATGATCCAGAAACTGGAACGCCAAAGTCCAAAGTCCAAAAAAAGCAATCTATTCCCGGAACAGACTAGTATTCAGGAAAAAATGTTGAAATTTTTTGGAAAATGAAAGATTGAGTAACTAATTAGTTGAGGTATAGACTAAAAGGCAATTAGTAATTGTGGCAGGTATTTTATAGGCGTTTTAGTACTAAAAATAAACAATGGATAACCACCTCTCCTAAGCGCTGAATTTCATCATACATCCTTGAGTCGGTGCCATTGGCCAGTACAAAAGGGCCGATTAGAATAATGCTGTTCAAAATACTGGATAATACTGGTTTGTAACAATCGTATCGTGTAGCGCATTTGTTTTAAAAAGAAAAATAGGACATCCATTAGACCACGCGTAGATTTAAGTAATAGAAATGAGGCAACGCTTCATCAATTGCATTTATGAAATTGAAGACAAACTTCAAAAAATCAACTCATTCTTTTTTGATTAATTCGATTATGTAATTAAGTTATGCAATTAATTAATGTGTTAAGTACGTTTTGTTTATTTTACAAATATTGTAAATAAGTTTTGGAAGATTTCCGTGGCCATTTCCGCTGACGGCCCTCGGTCGAAGTCCAATAAATTTTGTTTTGAAATTATGACAAATGCCGAAAATGATGTTTATGTCATTTATAAACTTTGTACTTTGACCATGGCACATGGTCAACGCAAAAAAATTTTTTAGAACGCAGTGGTAAGTGACCAGTAGCCCAAGCACTTAAATTGTATGAAAACAGACGGAAGAGTGTAAAGTTCATTGATGAGGTGGCTGGAGACTCGTGACCAAATCAGCGTAGTCTAGAACGTCCAGAATCCTTATGATGACGAAAACTAGAAAAATCTGCTAATTTTACCGTAAAGAAGCGCCCCCATGGCTTCCAAAGGTCAAAGATGCCTTCCAGCGGTAAACGAAGTGAGGCTTATAAGGAAAATTACAAGAAGGATGCTACCTTTGGACTTGGAACCTTTAGTAGAACCTTTTTTGAATTACCTTTTCTGAAAAAAGGTCCATGGCCTTCCGGGAAGTGTAAACCACCTCAAAAGCAGGGATTATCAACTTATTTAACGTAAACTTTTCATTATTGACATCATAGACATTGTTGACGACAAATTCAAAACAACAACGGAAAAGTTCTTTTTTAGAATTGGGGTAAAGGCGTTGACTTAAAAGGAAGTCAAGGCAAATCCAAGGCTAGTTAACAAGGCATCATCAACGGAAAGATACGCATAGGCATCATTCAAAAACAACATTAAAAACATTTTGCTGTTTCAAGTCAATATTGTTTCAAACGAGTTTTGTTTGACATCGTTAGCAAGAAGATTCTAGAAATTGAGCGTCCCTCAAAGAGGTAAGAATTTTTTTTAAAAAGATTTTGATTTTTTTCAATTTGAAGCGGATCTGAGCTTAGAAAAAATCTTTGAATACATAATCGAGCTTTAGATGCTATTGACCTTATTAGTTGAAAAAATTAGTCATTAATTAATTTTTGCAGATTTTATTAAGTAGCGTATTAGCTACTTTATGGGAACGTTT
>VYYI01000573.1:0-29032 GCA_021029175.1 Bilobella aurantiaca
CGGTATTAATTCCTTATTCCAAGTTTGTGAATTCCCGCCCGAGGGGAAGAGCAAAACCACAACGCAATTGATATAAGGATGAAGGAAGCATCATTCATAACTTTTCGTTTCATGCAAAACTAGCAAAAATTCGACCAAATCCGAATTTTCGAGGGTTAAAGGGTTACGCTTGACCTCTTACTTAGCTGTAAACAGATTTGAAAATAGTGTTCTGGAGTTAACGCGCAACCAGACGGACAGAACATTTCCATAAAGTAGCTAATACGCTACTTTCTGCCTGTTTGGTGTTTTACGTTTCCGTCAAGGTTTATAGTTTCTGCTTGAACTTCATTAAATGGCGACCCTGAGGTTTACGCTTCAAATGCATTTAAGGGTGGTCTTTATCGTCTATTGTTAAAACCTGAAATCAAACGAATTATTGATTTCTGCGAAGTACTGGAATGAATTTGGAAATTTATTCCAAAGATTGAAACTCATAGTAAATATTTTCCTACTCCGAACATACATAAGCCATCATGGTTTATGGCTTAGGTTGGACAAATCTTTTTTCTGTTTGCCTAATAATATTTCCTTCTATTGTCGTTGGCATATTGATTGACGGGAAATCAGATCAGAAATCACTTGTACTGTCTACTGACGACTTATTTCCCGATGCCAACCACCAAGAATTTGAGTCACAAATTGATACAAAAGTTCGAAAGAAGCGCAAGACTAGCAGTTTAGAACTCATGGAATTCAGAATAGATGTCAAAATTAAGTATCGATATAGCCAAACGCACGTAACATCTCACGTCCGCAATGCTGATTCATATAGTGCACAAGAAGTATTCTTCCAAGTCATCTTGCCTGAAACAGCTTTCATTTCAAAATTCATTATGTAAACTCTTGCTTTAGAACACTGAATACATTTTTTAATATTTATTGAAAACAACGTTTAATTTAGGGAGATTGATCATAAACAATACACAGCGTATGTAAAGGAGAAAGAAGAAGCTAAAGCCGAATACAATCGCGCTAAAGATAGAGGTCAAAGCGCAGGATTGCTTGAACTGAAGTACATATATTAACCGCTCGAAGTAATTTTAGTTGATGCTTTTAACGTCAATTCTAGCGCGAGGCACGCAAACGTATTCAACGTCAACGTTAACATCAAGGCAGGTTCAATCGTTTGGTTTAATTTGACATACGAAGAATTACTGTCGCGGAGATTCGGTAGATACGAGCAAGTTATAACTTTGAATGGAGATGAGGTTAGTCCTTTATACCGTTTTATTATTATTTGTATATTAAGTATGCAAATTAAAATTATTTAAAGATTTCAAATAACAATGATGTTGAAGTTGTCGTTGATATTGAAGAGTCGCAAACATTAACCCATGTCAAGGCTCTGAATTTTCACAATGAACTTGAAACTACGGAGTCGGGGGCTACGAGTAAGTTTTTTTAAGGCTAAGGGTTTTGGTACTACTACTAACATCAAATTTATTTGCTTCAAGTTTTAAATACAACGTTGAAGTAAACATTTACTTTGAAGTAAACACCTAGAACAATTTTTTTAAATATTATTCACGTTTTAAAGAAGTTTTGTGCCAACATTTCAGAAGACGCAGATATTGACAATGTGTCCCCTAACAGAGCCCATATTTCCTGGAGTCCACGTTCGAAATCAGAAACCCTCAAACGTTTTGTTATTCAGTACGATGTCACACGAGAATTGGATTCTGGAGAAGTCCTTGTTAAGCTTCTTTTTTTTTGCATATTTTTGCACGTTTCATGACTAGTATTTTATTTTAACTTTAGATTAACAACGGCTATTTTGTACACTTCTTTGCTCCACCAAAGTTGAAGCCTCTTAAGAAACATGTCGTGTTTGTCCTTGACGTGTCGGGTTCCATGTCAGGCAGAAAAATTGAACAACTCAAAGAAGCCATGCGTGAAATTCTAAAAGATTTAAATTCCGGTGACTATCTGAACATCATTATTTTCTCAGATTCTGTTACTGTAAGAGCTTTCCTGCTGTCTTCTAAATTAGAATGTACAAATTACAATATTATAGTAATACCAGCCAAACAATCCCATCCTACGACAAGGGAATTTTTAATTTATTTTTTGGGTCATACTGTCTTAGGTCGGGCTTGTTTCGAAGTACCAAAACTTAATGTTTTACTCAATAAAAACTCAATACGAAATATGTCTTTTAAACTGAATTTATATCACTGAATTGTTAGATGTGGACGCCAGGTGATGTGTACTATGCCCGATATGACATTAGTGGACGTTCGACACACGCGCTTCTAGAGCGAGAACGAAGCCCTTTTCAACCGTTTGCTGCAAATTCAAGAAATATCCAGGAAGTCAAAAATTATATCGAGAGTTTGGTGGCCAACGGAGGGACAAACATTAATGACGCCTTGATTGAAGCCTTAAACTTGACGGCTCGTGTTAGGCGAGCAAGGGAAGGAAATGACAGAAAATCTGGAAATAACGATAGGTCTTCTGAAGAAATATCGATGATTACAGTTCTTCCCCCAAGGGCCGAAAGCATGATTTTATTTTTAACTGACGGTGAACCCACGGTTGGCGAAACTGGTATCGACAAAATTCTGCGAAATATTCAACTTGCAAATCTCGGAATATCTGTACCACTCTTTTCACTTGCTTTCGGCTCTGGAGCAGATTTCAATTTTCTGCGCAAACTCTCTTTGCAAAATCATGCTTTTGCTCGTAAAATTTACGAGGCCGCTGACGCTGCTCTCCAACTCCAAGGCTTTTATGCAGAAATTTCATCCCCTCTGCTTTCTAACGTCGAATTCAACTACACTACCCCCGAATCTCCTTACTCAATTAGCGAAGTTACTAAGCGTAAATTTTCAACGTTTTTTGATGGCTGGGAGCTGGCTGTAGCTGGAAAGATTGAAGAGTCAAAGTCCCACTCAAAGTTGGCACCGGTAGATGACTCTTCAGAAGTTAACATGCCAAAACCATCTAGGAAGATGGCACACCTTACTCTATTACCGTATCCTCCGACAGATCGCTGCTATTTCTATAGCTCCGTCAGCGGCATGGGCTATGATGGTATCCACCACTGGCATCGTCCTCTAATGTACATCAGACATCCACCATGGTGGTGCTATCCTCCGCCGCCACCACCACCGAGGCCTACTACTACCACACCACGCCCACCTACTGATGAAGAATCATTCTTGGAAAGACTCTGGGCTTATTTGACAATCCAGAATTTAATTGAAAAGGACATCGCTGGAAGTTCCGAGTCTGGAGAAACTTCAAAGGAGAAGGCTCTACGGCTCGCTCTACAGTATGGATTTGTAACGGCGCAGACGTCACTAGTTGTAGTCAAGCCGGATTCCACTGACGTGGCAAACGCTGAATCTGTCGATGCAAAACCACAGTGGGCTGGATCAAGCGGAGGTAATATTTTTTTTTGATTAACTGCGCTTCTGCGCAATAGACGCGAGTTTTAAATTAGGTCGTATGCGTAAAGCGTCTGCAGGGGCACGTCGTTTCTCTAAAGGTTCGTCCGTGATGATGAAAGCAAATAGACCTATGATGGGTATGTCACATTCTAAACCCATGCTTATGCCTATGATGCCTATGGGTCCTCATGATGCAGCTGAGTCAATGGTGCACACCAAAGGAGGTATGGCTGATTTTGAGGAAGATGAAGGGCTACCGCCGCCACCGCATAGTGTGACTGTGAAGAGTAGGAAAAAGGACAGAGCGACAACTTCATCCCCGCAGTATTCCCTGGATGATTTGACGTGGTTGAACGGTAACAAAATTTCAATTATGAATGAGGATGGAGACATGACGGAGTACCGGGTTGCAAAAACTGGAAAAGAGGTAACTTTTGTCGAAACAAATGTAAATGGAAGGAGCAATCGAATTTTGTATTAGATGAGCAACGCTTCCGGTGTCGGTGTAGAATGCAGTGTTGGAAAGAAACGATCAAAACTAAATAATTCGACCGGAAAGTGTGAGCACTTGAGTAACTGCATCAGGGAAGAATTTTTGGACGACTTTGATTCTTACCAGAGATTATATTTCTGTTCTATCAAATCGACGTAAGTTTGATTTTAATCTTAATTTTTCAAACATTTATATTACAAAAGTATCTACTATTTTAGCTCTTCAAAGCAAATGTTTGCCGGAGCATGTTGTCAATAACTCGAGATGAGAATTTTGCACTTTTAATCTATTATTTAGAAAATTCGTCGAATTAATGATGAATGCTTCGCCAATTTGAAATTAAACTAATAGCCAAGTTCCAAACCACTTCGAGCAAGAAGCGGATAACATGATTTTCGAATACGTATGCAATTCCTTAGGTTAGTTTGCCTTCTATTAAATTTCGGGACACCTAACTTTTTTTTATTATTAGAAATCCACTATGGGAAACGCCTAGTGCTAACAAATTTCTTAATATTCGTAATACTTGAAACATCTTTTTGAAATTGCTGAAGAAGTGCGTAGTTTTCCAACAATTGAGGCGTCGATCGTTCTTCCAAACTACTTATCATGGCGTATATGTAGAGATCAGCCCAAGTAATTTTCGCCCCAACGAACCAATTTCCTGCATTGTTCTCCTTGATTTTTGAAAATTTCTCTAGATAATTCGGAGTATGTATATTAACGCAAGTATCCAGGATTTCAGATCTTCGCGGATCCGATTCAGGTAGATGGAACATCTTCTTCCATTCTAAATTTTTTTGCGGATTTTATTACACCTCACTTCCAAAATAGTTTAACGATTTGCTAACCCAACATGTAGTCATTAATGGCGTCCACGAGTTCATTACATTTGGCCTCCTGTACATCATCTGCTCCATTTAAGTTAAAACGCCGTGATAGAAAACGGCAAATTGCATTGGTTTGAGCTAGAACTATCTTGTCTCCATTGGGCTCTATTACCTCTAATACTGGAACTTGACCCCACGGAAATTCTGGAAATTGTTAGCAATGCGTCAATTTTTTTTTTAGTTCGAATATATTAAATTAATTATTTGCAACATCTTACTAGGTTTCAACGTTTGCCATTCTGACCTCTCAATTCCCACGTCTTCAAACGGTATCCCACTAAAAGCAAATATGAGCCTAATCGGTTCAGCACGACCCTTGATCTTAAAATAATTTAGGGTGTATTTCGTTTCTACTGTGGACATTTTCGGCTTTTAATATGCGAAATGACTCAAAGTTGCCTAATGCTTTATTCACGATTGAGCAGTAGATTAATAATCGTTGGCGAAAATGTAGTAAAATGGCTAATAATTTCAAGTGCAGCCTTGAAATATGGAAAAGATAACGTGAGGAACAGTAAATACGTACCATAAATACAAAAGAGGTTAAACAAACCTTGGAGAATTTTCTTTTCGCAGTAATTAATAATGTTGTACCTAAAGAATTAGCTAAATGCAATTTTAGAACATTTCTACACCCACTTTTTAGTTCTCCAAAGGTTTGAATGCATTTTAGGCTTATATTTTTATGATACTACAGAAAAACCTCATCCTTGTAAAGGTAGTTATGATTATTATAGGTATGTTATAGTCAATCTAAAACGAGGTCAAACATCGCGAGGAAAATTACAGGAACCCAATAAAGTTTCCTTTTACTCCTACAAAAACTTCATGGCTAGATTTTTTTAAATGTAAACTTTGTTACTTATTTAAGTGTAAACGTGAAATCGTTTAGTTTTATCTAGTACACTAATTCAATTCTGTGTAAAAAATTTCACATATGCTACTTCCAAAGAGACAGTGAGCTCACCTGAATGATTAGACTCACATTAGAATCGTGTCATCTAAAAAGCACTAATATAAGTTTCTCTTTTCACGTGCTTTATTATCACCTACATAAATATCATGATAGGAAGCTTTGAGTTACTAATTTCACAGCCAATGCTCGTTTTAAGTTAAGCACATTAATGTTCAAGTTATTTTTCTTGGCTACATCTCAGTATCTAAACTTAAATTCCTACCGAAATGGCACCATTGCTACTAATTTTTGCCATTTTGTGCGCACCGACCATTAATTCGAGTCCAATCGTCCCTGGAAATGAAAACGTTCCAGGTAACTTACGTTAAGCCAAATTATGTTGCAAAGTTAAGTTTGTAGTATCCGTTATTTGTGATTAATAAATTTCATTGGCACAAGAGCATAGAGTTAAGCGTGGTGCTCCGTCATCCGATTGGGCTCAAAGACGCTGGCCGGAAGGAAAAGTATTTTATATCATTGACGAAAACTTGGGTAAAAAGCAGAATGTAGTTGTTGAATGCAGAACACGGATGTCAATTTTGTCGATTTTGTTATGTAGATTCTATAAGAGAAGAACTACTACGCGCAATGCAGCAAGTTGAGAGCATTTCTTGCATTCAGTACCTGCCGCGCACAGATCAAGTCGATTATGTGGTAATAGAGAACAATACCTTCTGTAAGGAACCTGTCGGTAGACAAGGCGGGGAACAGAAAATTTTGATAAATATTCCCGAATGCGGTGTCTTTGGTTTCTTCCTTCATGCTGCAATGCAAGTGCTCGGATTCTACCACGAACATCAGCGATTTGACAGGGATGAGCACGTTACTGTCTTTGAGGAAAATATTGATCCAGGTTTGAACAAAATTGCATAAAACTAATATTTGATTTTAAATGCCAACTTCAATTTCCAGAGTGGCTGGAATGGTCGTTCAGTAAATTGAACGCAAGCGCACATTTTTACAACAGCACATATGACCCTTACAGCATCATGCATTACGGCTCATACCAATACTCTATTAATGGACTACCGACAATTTTGACTAAGGATGGACTCGAACTACTTCCTTGGACCGCAAAGACAGAGTTAACAGAACTAGACCGAGAAGCCATTAATGACTACTACGAGTGTGGAAAATAGCATTTTAATCCTGAAAAGCTTGGGTCAGGGATTCTGCATCATATTTTTGTATCGTCTAAAAAATATTTTGCAAACCCGGCACTGGAAAGACTCGATCCACTTCTCGAAAAAAAATGCAAAATCCTAAGCTATTATTAGCTTTAAGTAAATTAATAGTAACTTTGCTGTGATATTGATATTTCTTGGCAAACAATATTTATTTTAATTTGCAGTTTTTGTTTGTAGTGTTCCATTTTTTGTCAGATTCAGAAGTCAGCCTTCGATGCATTGCTATTTTCAAATGAATTTATCTGTAAATTATGTATTAAAGAATATTAAAAATATTGAGAGCAATCTACTCACCGCAAGGAAGATTTCATGTACACATTGTCCAACCTGGACAACAAAAATTATTTAGTTAACTATAGTAATTTCCCGAATTCGATTACTTATAAGATCTTATATTTTATATAGCAACTCGAGTTGTGTTACTTATGTTTACCTCCATGAATGCAAGGCAATTTGGATCATTTGGCTGACGGACCTTAGTACCTAGTACATGATACAATAAGTAAGAATGCGGAACCGGTATTTAATGTTTTAATAAATGGTCATTTACCATGGTCTTTGATGCATTTCTCAACACCGTCAACGATTGGTTTTTTGACAGAATCGGGTTTCATGACGTCCATGATGTAAGTGTATATCTTGTCGTGATCCAGCCCTCCATCGCCGTTAAGTAGATATTTCTTTTCCAAGATACAGATTCCAAAACAAGAAATTTTTTCCATTGGAACTTTCCAAATGGACAGAATTTTGGCTTCCCGCAGGCAGTCCGTAATGACGTTCTTCTGCTCCTGGGTCATATTTAAGTCTTGACCCAAGCATTGAATTTCTTCTTGTGCTTCGACATTCTAAATAAATTTGTATCCGGGACAATCACTTAGCGAATGAAATGCTTAAATATTTAATTTATTTAAGAAGTTCTTTAAATAACCCTATACAAACCTCTAAAGTTAGGAGGAATACAAATCCGAAAGCCAATATCTGGAACCCGATGCACTTTGTAACGGAAAGCATTTTTAACAAAGTGAACAGCAACTTGGTTTTTGTGAGAATCGTTGTTTTAATTCTTATCAATTTATATAAAATTATTCTCATTAAAAACTATTTTAAAAAATTGTGAATTACTTCTGTAAAAATATTCCAATCAACGCTAACTGCCCTGAATAACACAAAGGAGTTTTGTATAAAAATTGTTAACTAGCGCAATTTAGTACAATTTAAAAGGCTCAATAATTAAAATTGTGCTCGGTTTTAATTACCATTGAGTCATAAATTTATTAACTTAGAATACAAGCTAGATTAAACGTAGAGTTAGTGCAAAGAATCTTTTTTGGTTCATTTACAATGAAGCATGATCTAATTAAGGAAGCCGGAAATTCATAGATACTCTGGCCATAACCGCATCTCGCAATAATTATATTTTACTTTCGGTTAGTCTAAAAGCTGGAACAAATCTGTAAATATAAAATAATTTATATTTAAATTATTGTAAGCTTTCTTGAGAATTGTTTTTCCTAAATATAACCTCCAAAAAGGCGTCATGTACGCACAATCCAGTATTCATAAATGTATGGCAAAGCGGATCCGAGTCTGTCACTTGAGCACCTGAAGTTAGAAATTAATTTTAATTCAGTGTAGTATGGTTACAATAAATTTTTTACTTAAACTAAATAACTAGCCTTCGAATTTTCTTGAAAACGACACTGGCGACTTGAGTTTTACTTACCAAAGGTTTTGATGCACGTATCTGCTGCATCGATGAGCATTTTCTTGGTATCTTCGTCTTGCATATGATCGTCGATGTACTTTAAAGCCTTTTCGTGGTTAATCTTTCCGTCTGGAGTAAGCTGCAATTCGTAATATCCGCAACTCAAAATTTTGGAATTTTGAATTTAAAATAAAATCCTTGACATGCCATTTCTTTTTTCTTTAGAACACAAACTCCAAAGCAAGCAACTTTTTCCAACGGGATTTTCCATATAGAATTAATTTTATGCTCCGTTAAGCAATCCATAACCTGTGCCTTCTCTCGATCCAATAATTTGACCTCTTGACCTCTGCAGCTAGTTTCTTCTTGTCCAGAAACCAAACTCTAAAACAAAAAAACACATTCCTGGGAGAGATATTAGAGTAAGAAAGAGCGAGTGTAGAGTTGTAATATTGAGTAAAATTACGATTGAGTTCTATTCAAATTAGGACTATAATATTATAATTAACAATATTATGCTTTCTCGAATAATTTCTGTTTATGCAATTGCAAAGTATAGTTTACATACCACAAGTAAAACAAAGATCAAAACTAGGGAGTACATATTAAGACAATATTTTATAACTTAAGACCTATATGTTTTTTAATTTTGTGAAAATTTCTAAGAGTAAGAATATTTTGTTTCAAATTTATAGGAAAATAAACAATTGAGTGACTTCCGCTCCATTTCAGAAAATTGACTACAAGCGGATGTGCTCATGTTAAAAAAAAATCACGATGTAATAGCACTATTTATGTAGCGGAGATTTCACCAACGAGTTCACTGACTCTAATGCTAAAAATGGTGTCGGATTCTTTCAATGATCGAATGAACACCTTATGCATACGTGGTAAAGCTGTGCGTCTTTTGTGAAGTGAACCATATTTTACACCAGTTTTCCATTCGAATGTGAATTTAAAACACAACAAATCAAGATTATTTGAGGTAAAGTAAGGTACGATGTAATTATCCATAAATAAATTTTTAATAAAAATAAAAGGCAATAGAATCAACTGTATAAAATCCTTTACTACTTTTACTAAACAACCAACTTGAGGAATTTTGAGCAGAAGGTAATAAATTAGTTTAACCTTACATTTTCTTGTGGTGAAAATTTCCTTATAAATGTACAAACAGTCATATTTTGTATCTAAAACACTTTCGCGATTTCCTAGCTTAGTAATTCATTGAACGTAAGTCGGAACTTAACTATTCTGGAAACTGGAGTCTGTAACTGCTGCAAGTTAATTCAGCTACTAAAATTTTGTTTTTACTCTTAATCTGCTCTTACAAAACCCTGCCTATTGAATTCTATTATTCTTAAACTGAATAAATTAGAATAATCCGATAGAAATCATTCAAGCTTCTAAACACGAGGGAACGAGACCCCAGCTAGGACCAAGCCCGAAGCAAATTTGCAAATGACCTTTTCGTTGTTTGACGTGTCGTCATACCCGTGACTACTGCTTGCATAAGATGAGCTATAATAAAATAAAATGTACTGATTAAGAATACATACCTTTCGGTATTGTAATTATTACTTACGAATAAACCTCATCTTCCTCATAGTACTCTGAGTCATCTTCCGTTTCGTCTCGGGTGGCTAGTGAATAAGAATTTAAAATGATTGGAGATACGTCATCTTCATAATCATTTGATTCAATTATGACTCCATCCGCAGCTTCAAGCTGGGACATATCCACTTCTATTTCATCTGAATCTTGAAATGGTGCTGGAATTCGTCCGTTTGGATGAATGTAACGTCGTGGGTTTATCTCGGAAAGATGTGGTGAGGGTTTGAGGTGTTTGATTCCCTTTTTGATTGAAGGGACTTGATCCTGACTAAAGCGAAGAGGAGGTCGACGGTTCCGAGTTGAACGTTCCGGTAAAATTTCTGCCTCGGAAATATGTTCCAGCGAATCCCGACTTCGCTTAGCTTTTTTGGGAGTCAGTTTGAAAACATCAGAGTCTCCCTCTTTGGTTTGCAGTGACGCCGATAGTTGCTTCGCTACAGATCGATGCTTAGATTTGCCCTTTTTACGCCTCGATCTGATTCCGATTGTTACTTTCTCTTGAACAACTACGGGGACGATGACCTCCATCTGATGAGTATGAGCATCATTCATATGTCGTGCGAGCTGTGTGGGAGTTTTGAAAGGAACGTTGCACTGATTACACGCGTGCATTTCGGCTAAAAATAAAATAAAAAATAAACATTTACATAGTCGCCTAAAATAATAACTATGCTGAGCAGATTGTTCGAAATAGATTGTACATAAAACATGAAGTTAATTAGTAACAGTGAAGAAGTTAATTATTTAAAATTAACAATTTTACTCAACTCAACTTAAATTCTAAAAATAAAGTTCTGGTTTAGTAGTTTACCACTATGCGTCCTTAGATGATTTTTGAGATTTCCCGAGATTCCAAACCTTTTGTCACAAAAATTACAAGCAAACGGCTTGTTTTTAGTATGGTGATTGGAAATGTGGAGACGTCGAGCAGTGCAGTAATTGAATTCCTTAGGACAAAAGTCACACAAATACCTCTTCTGCGTCCCGCTATGAATGGCTCGATGACGCTGTAGCTTTAGATCAGTTGTGTACACTCGCATACACTCCGGACATTGAAATGCTTTAGAATTCTGGCTTTGAAGCAGTCGAAGCTTTTCCTTTTCCTTGAAATGTACCAGCTGATGCTTAGCGAGTGAGCTGCTGCAGGATAGCACCCTTTTACAAATGTCACAGGTCACCGTGGACTCCTTGGGCTTTGCTTTCGGCGTTGGGCTCCTTCTCAGATTGACACAACGTCCAAACCTATTAGAGAAATATGCCAGTGTCAAATTCTGCTAGTACGCTTGTCCGATCAATAGTATTTGGTCCGGTGATGTCAAATAATATTCATAGCACAAAACTTATGCCCTTTTAATAAAATAAACAATTCAAGTGATTCTTATATAGCAATGTGATGATCTATCAAATGTAACACAATAAGCAATACCGCGATGTCAAAATGCCCCATCAAGAAACAACCTTAAATGAACTAAAAGACATTCCACTTGAGAAGACGGCGTAAATTCACTCGTTCAACAATTAAATGATACGAAGGCAAAGAAATAAGCTCAAAAGTTAGACAAATAATTTCCTACTAAACTTACCTATTCATCGCTTGGTATATCGTCGCCATATACGTAGGAGGACTTTACGTTAGCGTCCAAAAATGAGATGTTACACGAATTAGTAGTGAAGTGAATTTATGAGGACTAACTAACATGAGTACTCTACGAAGAACAACTAACTACTGAAAATTGAGGGAGGATTCGCACCCCCGCCATGCGTTCCCGGGCAGTGCAGCATTTATTCATGTTTACAATTTTATGGCCTGAATTACGTAGAATTTGAAGGAAAATGAGGCGGAGAGAAATTTAGTAGCAGGTAGATGGCATACGTCAATCATCTTGTTTCCCAATAATTTATTATTACGTACGAATATCCACTAGTCATTATACCTTTTACAGCCTCGTGCGCATGCCCCAAATACCGAAATCTGATCAAAGAGCAACTCCTCTACCTTTACATTACACTATATAACTTCATAAGCATCAAATTTCCTATTAATCCTAAGCGAAAGTGTCTAGAACATAGATGGAATAAGAAAAATGATAAAATGTAGAAGCTAAAACATTTGTAAAAGTACAGATTGAGAAATTTCTCTCCGCCTTCGCATTTCCCTATCAACGCTACCCTGTAATGTACGTAATGCAAAGTATGCGGATTGACATACTCGTCGCATAATACCTGCTGTAACTTTAACATTAATGTTCCAAAGAAATGGCCATTAGTCTGAACTATCCGTAAATGAGTTGGGGAGAAAGAGTGATGTCGAAAATATTGCAATAACTTGTACTATTTCGTCTCATATGGCTGTATCAATCGGGACCACACGGAAAGTTCATCAGAGTAGTCTGTAATTCACGTTCTGACTAGCTTAACTATAACTGAGTGTATACATTCCTGTCGGTCCTTTGCGACTTATAGAATAAAACAGTTACCGTGCTTCAATGTGCAAAATTAAGTATTAGGTAAGGTAAGATTATGTGAGGTTCAGCACATCTCACGTAACATCCTAACATCAATCAATACCTTTGAAGAGTTGTGTTGAACACGTTCTATCCCTAAGTAGTGGTATTGTACGTAGAACGTAGGTACCAAATAGTGAGTTGAGTATCCCAATATTCCCGATGTTATGCAACAGGCGTATGTAGGAGAGGTAGGTAAAGCATGCAGTGAACATAAACAAGTACCACTTACGTTTACTTCCGATACGTACTCGACTGTGTTGTACAAGTCACGGTTACCGTTCTTGTGTAGTGTTGATTCTGCTATTTAGCACCTGGTGGCCACTCGGATAAATTTGTTGTGTACGAGATAGATCCCCTGCCTTCCTACTCAGGTGAGAAATTATAAGTAGAAATCCCTTTCTCCCAGACCATTCCACTTCGTCCTGCTATCCGAGGTTCACACTACGTTTGACAAGCCACAGGACAAATCATAGGAGCCAAACCATGTGCCAGGCAGGGAGGCCACTAGCCAGCCCATTTACGCGGCTGCGCACCCTCCTTGTAGTCCTATTTAGAAATAATGCCCAATTAAATAAGAGGTTAGGTTACGCAAGGCTCTGGACCTATACGTTCCCCAAATCTAGTCGGCGATTTAGGAGTAATAAATTAGTATGAACCCTCATTGATTTCTAGTGTCCAATCTATAGCCGAATCGGAATGCAAGTTTAAAGTAGTAATCAGATATCGTTGCTAATAAGATACATCGCCTTACAGAGAGACTTGAACCGAGGGACTGAAAAGTTTAAATCAAAATATCGATTGGTCTTCAAATATTCATAGATATTGAATTACAAATTGGAGCAAGTCATCTTAGATCTTCTTTCAAACTATGAGATCAATGAAAGACGTAGGCACTTTCCCTATTCAGCGATTATTCCAAACCTTGATTAATATCCCACACAAAATGTCTAATTGAAGTTAAGCAATACCTGGGGAGATGAAGTTTTGATTAACGAGATCCCAATCCCAAAGGAAACATAAATTCTTCACCCCATTTACCGAAATAACTGTATAACTTAAGTTCTTTCTATTATTTGCCAAATAGTCAAACCTTAAAGGTTTTATTGCAGATATTTATAACTTAGGAAATAGGAGATAGTAGCTGCAAATTGTAACTCGTTTTACTTATCAATATCTAACCATAATTAACATCGTTTTCATTATTTTGAAATTCACTATATTCGTTATTACTATTCTTAAATACTGATTTCTAGAACAGGCTATTGCTAACATCAAGGCAAACGTTTTAAACAAATTACTACTAAAGCAGAGCGAGTTTTAAGTTGAGTGTAGTGTAACATTAGTAGTTTTTAGAGTACCAAAACAAATCTTCTGTTTGAAGTGAGCATGGACTGAGGTTGAAAGGTTTTTCTTTATATAAAATTTTAATGTTAGTATTCATTTGCCTGTAATATTGGTTTTTCTTAACAAAAAAAATGTTTAGCTATTGTCATCCAATTGTCAATTGAAACCGCTTGTGGGAAGCTTTAATAGGGGATGGAAGAGGAACCTCTAAACAAATTGTATGTTGTAGTAGTAGCATCAATTCATACTGTTTGTATTGAAATATGCTTGGGAAACACATTGAGAGGGTTCGAGTGACGTGACTAACTATTCCACTTATACAGCTGCTCAAAATAATAAACTTTAATCTCTCCTCCAGTTTCTGTCTAAAATTATTCCTACTACTTAACCACTGATAACACAGCCTCTAATTTCCAGTTTTAAACCCAACATCTCGGGTTAAAACTTATCTCTGCTCTAGTGTATTTTTGATGCCTCGACAAATTGGCCGTATTGTAAGTGTCATATGTAGCACCAATTGCAGTAATAATTCCAGAACTGCTGCGCAGTGCAGAGTGTTAAATGAACTGCTCGGTTACAGTATCAAATAATTTGTTTTGTATTTGCTTTTAGAAAATGTTGGAAGGGCTGCAAAATAAAGATGAAGGGCCGAAGAAATTTGTCCTGACTGCAACTCTATGTGTAATATGGTACGTGGTATCACTTGTAAAAGCACTGTTGGCCAAGTACATCTCAACTGTATTCAAGATGCCACTTACATTGTCTTTCGTCCAATTAGTCTCCATATCAATATATTCAATACCACTCCTGTACTTTTTCAAATTAAAATTCAATTGTATCTCAAAATACTATTTTTTCCGATTTCTCCTGCCACTTTCAATTCTCAAGGCAATTACAACCGCTTCCGGACACTTAGCAATATGGAACATTTCAGTTTCATATAGTCAGATAAGTAAGCGTAGTTATTTAAATCTATTTAGCATTTTTTTTATTAGTATTCATTACTTTTAATTATCGTTTATTTAATTTTTGTATAGTGTTACTTTTAATTATCGTTTATTTAATTTTTACATAGTGAGAGCGTCAATGCCTGTATTCACCGCTTTCTTCTGCTGGGTTATACTTCGGGTGCATCTCTCTCTGAAGTCATACTTGACACTGATACCGATAGTTGCAGGCGTGGCCATTACTACGGTCACTGAATCCGATTTCAGCCTATTTGGCATGATGTGTGGGATGTTGGCAACATCAGGAGCTAGGTAATGACATTTCTAAGTAAGATAAAAATAAAAAGTAAGCTAGACTACCCCGTCATAGGACAGGGGGACCTTTATATTTAACTAGCTGTTCTTCAATATGCTACAATTAACCATTACTAACAAACTCTCATGGAGAAACTAATACAAATTACGGTAAATCCCAAGAAACTGCTAATTTGACAAAACAAATTTATGGACGGGCACCTAAGGCACCTAGGTCGCCTGTTCTATGGAAGGCAAGATTTGTCTAGCTAGTCTCTGAAATTATAAACAGAAAAATAAGCACAACTGGTATTACTTGAGAGAATCCTGCTTTGTCATTGAGTCTGGGACTATGACCAGCGGGTCTTCATACCCTGTGTAATTTCCTATTTAATTCGCACATACATCTCCTTCACTGCTATAAAAGTAAAATACGGTTTTTATTAAGTAGAATTACAACTTGATTTACATTCAATCTAATAAATTTACAAAATTACAGCTTACAAACGATCTTCAACAAAATGTTAATGGACAAATCCAGAATTCATAGTTTTCAACTGACAGCACTTTTGGGATGGGTGTCCACGTCACTTTTCTTCTTTGTGTGGTTTAGTGCCGATGGACTTGAATTGATTCAAATGGAACAGGTAATTTTAACTAATCATTATACTTGAATTGAAATTCAAAGTCTACAATTACTTATTTTGACATTATTGAAGCGTAATTTATTTCATAGAATGCCGACTTTTACTCCATCCAAGCATGGAAGGTACCGGGTCTTCTTGTGCTAGATGGCTTTACAAATTTCATTCAAAACGTAGTTGCATTCGCTGTACTCTTTTTAGTAACGCCTACTTCCTACGCTGTTGGAAATATTACTAAACGCCCTGTTATTATTGCTGTGAGCATTTACGTATTCAAGAACACTATAACTCTCTTTAATGTGCTAGGCATTGTAATCACCGTAATTGGGGCCTCGCTCTACACATACTTCGAACTAGGAGCAGAGAAGTCCAAAGAATTGCCAGATAGTTTACGAAACCTGGATAGTTCTGTCCAAGAAACGACTTTGTCCACCAAATCACTGGGTGCGCCTTCCGAAACATCAAAAACAGTGTAGCTAAAGCATACTGTAGGTCGTCGTCATTACTATGCTGTGTAGTAATCGTTTTGTCATTTGCGAACTGTGTTGTTTTCTGCTGGCCGGAATCTCGAATTTGAAAGACAGAATATTCAACGTGTTCCATCTCGGCGTTAAAATAAATGTATATTCTACATTCTAGGCGTTATATTAAGATCATAATACGATTTGCTTCCAAGGCTAACTTAAATATAACGTCTTACATTATTGTCATTACACTCTTGAGGAAGACTATTGTCGGACCTCTTTCCGATTAGTAAATACACTATATTGAACTTATAAATAAACATTTTTTGAATATTTTAATTAAAATCATGAACGTAAATATCGAAACTTCACAACCTTATACGGTCGCTATTTATGCGTTCATCTTGTGAAACTCAAGTTTTTATTTGAAAGAAATAAAGAGTATGGAATTAATTCTATTCCAAGCTGGTCAAAGTGTGAATAAAGTAATATTATTTTACGCCATCTAATAATGACGCGCTGTTAGGTGTTGAAGCCCGTGTCCGTGCATATACTAGTACTCATAATACTAGTGAAGGTGTTTCAAAAATTTTAGTATTGTTAGTTAAATAATCCTATCCATCACACAAGTTAGTTAACAAAGTAGTATTGTACAAATTATTGCATGTATGGATAATTAGATCCAAATTTCTCATGTTCACAAAAATTAATAAGCGTGTTTGTATAGCCTAACAAATGCAAGGTCACATACATTCGGTCGCAATCTCGCAATTTTAGTTTAATATTTATTTGGTTCGTCAACCGTTTAGAATGTATTAAATTAGTTGATACTTTGGTTATTTTCCTGTGAAGAATGATGCAGCTAAACCGTTGAAGCTACGCAAAATAGAACCTCTGAAGAATATCATCGTATCGTCGGCCTTTTCAAGGTTAATGTTTAAGCGTGAGTTTGCACTTTAAATTAGTGGTGTAGCATAAAGAATGCTCTCTCAATTTAATTATTCTCTCTCTTTTTTAATTTTTTGCTCTAAAATTACTGCTAAGAAACTTTCAAAGGTGTTAACAAGCTAAAAAAAAAGGCCGAAACACTAAATTCTTGGGAAATGCTAAAGACGTTAATTAATTTTGAGTAGTCCATAAACAACACTGGGTCAAATTGCAAACCAAAAGATCTCTATAAACCAAATTATATAATATAAACAAATTTCGTAGTTTTGTAGATACGGAAAAGATTACTTGGCGGTGTTTAAGTCAACTTGAAATTGTATGTATCTTACATTAAATGATTATACAAGAGTTATTTTAGATTACCTATAAAAATATTTCTGGCACAGGGATTTTTCTTCATTACGGTATCCATTGCTGGAAAATGTTGGATTTTAGAAACCAGAGCCTATTGAAGCGTAAAACAGTGCTTACTGGATGTTTGTGTGCAGTTTGGTATTTGGTGTCACTGGCAAAAGTATTGCTTGAAAAATACACTTCACTAATATTCAAGATGCCCTTGACATTGACATTTGTTCAGCTCATGTCAATATCAATATATTCAGTACCTCTCCTGTATTTTTACAACCTGAAGTTCAACTGTATCTCCAAACATTACCTACTCAGATTCCTATTACCGCTGTCAATTCTCAAAGCAATAACAACGGCGTCAGGACACCTGGCAATATGGAACGTTTCTGTTTCATACAGCCAAATTAGTAAGTAATTTATCAATCGGAAACTTGTTATGTTAAACTATTTAACATTCAATTTTGTTATTTACAGTGAGAGCCACAATGCCAATTTTTACAGCATTATTTAGCTGGACAATTCTACGAAAAGTAATGTCTATTAAGTCCTATTTGACATTGATACCGATCGTGACCGGAGTCTGCATTACAACAGCTACCGAAACTGAATTTAGCCTAATTGGCATGATCTTTGGACTCGTAGCAGCATCAGGATCAAGGTAGGAAGCGTTGAATATTATTATTCCTTTTCTGTTTATTAACCCTTTGTATTCAATTTTTGAATATATTTCAACTTCAAATTCCTTTCGCTCAACAACATTAAAAAAGAGAACCCATGTTGTACCAATAGATGACTTTTTGAAAATTTCAAAAATTCCTAAAAGAGTTAGGAAAATAGTAAATCAATAATTAAAATTATTGCAGAAAAATACTCTATTTGAACACTTTGCTGAATTGTATAGCTTACAGTCAATTTTTAACAAGATGCTAATGGAAAACGCGAAGCTACATAGCTTCCAGCTAAGTGCCCTGTTAGGATGGGGTTCCACTTTATTTTTCTCCTTCGTCTGGTTTGGAATTGATGGTTTGGATCTCATTCAAATGAAACATGTAATTCTTTTACAAAAGCTTAATCATCAACGATGGTATGTATTCCAAATAATTTTCATGATTATACGATGGTTTTACGTTTACAGAATGTAGATTACAGTACCCTAGATGCATGGAAAGTTCCAGCTCTTCTACTCCTCGATGGCTTCATTAAATTTCTACAGAACGTCACAGGCTTTGCGATTCTGTTCTTAATTACCCCCACTTCATATGCTATTGCCAATATTACCAAGCGACCTGTAATAATCGTAATTAGCATTTATGTCTTTGGAAACTTCGTCCCACTTCTCAACGTTATCGGTATAATTGTGCTTATATTTGGAACGTGCTTGTACACATACTTTAAGTTAGAAGAGAGGTGGGCCAAACAAGAAAGTCTGCAGAACGAACAAAATATTTCCAAGCTTGAAACGGAACCATAAAGTTTATTGTAATACTTCAGCTCGCTCATCTTGAAAGTAAGCATCAAAATTTATAATTTTAACTGCAGTCTACCAAACGCATTATTTAATAATGAATCAAACTAATAAGCAAAGTCAAATAAATAATCAAATTAAAATGCTCTGGAAAATTGTTATTAAGCTTTGACAATTATTTTATACACACGAAACTATTAGGAAATTAACCATCATTAGCGATGCATTGCTTCTTTATTCAATAGGGGTTCTGCCTCAATGTTCAATTCCAAATTCATGCCTTTTTCTCACACACACGCCATCCTTCAATATCGTTATGCTCTTTAGTACAGGTAAGTCCCTCTGCACATGACACGAAGTATGAGCTGATATAGGCATAATTTCCAGGGTAATATCTTCGGTTGAGGTAAGCAGTGGGATAGAATGGTTCCTGTTGATAGTCAAATTCGCTCGTGCGCATCATTGTAACTGAGCCACACCGTTCCCCAACGGACGCCGTGCAGAACTTACGTTTCGCATCCCACTTCAATTGAGAATCAAAGCACTCGCATTTGTTTCCCGTACATGAGAGTCCTTGGTAAAAGTTGCATGACTCATTGATCTTGACCTTTTGCTGAGGATTTTGTATCCTGTAATTATAATACGGCATATTCCGATTGTCCATCATAACGCATTCATTTTCATATCCTAATAAGCATTTTCCAGAGGGGGATTCGGAGTAGCCCTTTGCACATTCGCAAATACCGTTTGCAGCGCATTCGGAATTTTCAGCGCATTTCGGGCCAGAATCAGATTTACAAGAAGCTCCGGGAAGGAGGACGCAGCTCGAATTTTGGACGCTTGAAAATCCTTGGTGGGACCCGGCTTGACATTGGCAAAGGCCATCGACGCATGACAAAAATTTGTCGGTGTTGCATTGGTTCTCAGCGGAGCAAGCAACGCTGAAACTTCCGACGCATCTTCCGGCTGAATTCATCGTGTAGCCCGGCAGACAAGAGCATTTTCCAGATCTTTTATTGATTTCATCACGCTTTTTCGGACCGCTTGAAGTAGTTTCACTCTTGGCCATAATACCTGGGGCGTATCCATATGAATTTCCATATCTAAAACCAGAATAAGTTGCTTGCAGAAGTCTGTAGTATAGTTAAAATGAACTAAACTGTTAACTTAAATTTCTTTCTTAACTTAAATCTTTTTTCTTTCAAATTTCGGATACTGTTTCCTTTTCAATTAAACTTAATTTTTTGTATCTTTTGGTGTACCTGTATATCTTTTTTTTAAGGTTGCGTTACCTTGATTTGAATAGTTCGAGTGTAGTAGAGCATATGGAGTTCTTCTCGCAGAAAGTGTTCGAATTGCATTCTCCACCAACGGCCGTAACGCAACGTTTCGCCTTCTGATCATAGAAGACGCGTTCAGGGCTGTGACAGGTACAGAGTCCGGCAGAACCGCAAATTAGGCCAGCACGGTCATCGCAAGAGGTGCCATTCCTCGCAAGTTCTTCGGAACACGTCTCATTGTGCCCCAGGGCAGCCACACAATTTTCTCCGTCATCATCAGAATAGTAGCCGCGTTTGCAGAGGCAACGGTGGGGCAAGGAGTTGCCGTTATTTCCACTGGTGAGCATCCATTCGTAGTTCTTCAAGGAGTCTGGAATATCGGGCGTCTTATTAGGATCCTTCTGTTCGCAGACTGCGTTTCTGGGGCATCGTGAAATTGTAGGGTAGTAACTACTTCCGTAGCCGCCATAGTTTCCGTAGTAGTAAGTCTGTTCAGGCGTGCATGATTCGCCAATTAGAGCAATACAGGCTTTTCGTTCAGTGTCATAGTAGGCCATTTCCTTGCAACTACAAACGTTGTCCAGGCAAACGAGGTCGATATCCGGTCGGCAGTTCTCGCTGGCTTTGTAATTGTTACAGTCTTCATCGTGCTCCCTCAAGCGAGCCGAAGAAAGTTGCAGCGCCCCAAGTAGCCCCACGCAAACGAATAGTAGTTTTGGAGACATTTCGGACAGCTACAAATTTTTGGACGTTCCAAGTTTTTATAGGTTATTTTGAAATTAAAAATATTCGTGTCAACTTTGGGAATAATTGTATCCCCGAAAAGGACAAAAATGAATTTAACTAAAGATCAAGGTTGCAATGAATCTGTTTTCTAATTTTAATAACTACTAACTACATCCTGTTCAATTGTAATTTGTGTATTTAAATTTAATGTCCTTTTAAATCCACAATCATTCTTCCTGTTTTGTGTAATTCAATAATTGTATACAAAGCAAGTGTTCTACCATCATGTCGTATAGCATGATATCAATTAAATTAATTTGGATCTAAAAGTGATCGTAAAGGTCAATAATTAAGGTTGATGCTATATCATCCCCAACGTAATACTAATATAAAGTCCTTATAAAGTTGGTAGAAATAATTTTGATGATGACATTTATATGTCACCACTGTCATTCCCAAATTGTTTTGGTGAACTTGCCCAATCCATCTCCTTAATTATTACATCGTTTCTTATGGCATGCCAAACCACTTTCAAATTCAAACCTTGGTTTGACATAAATAATTCGCTCATTGCTGTTTAAGATTTCAGCAAACTATGTATTTTATATCAGGCGCTTTCAATTGCTGTTTCGGTCTATTAATTCCTAGTAACCGTCATGACTCGTAAGTAAATTATAATTCTAACATTTGTTTTAATTTTAGTATTGATGAGCGTCGAATCCTTTAAAAGAATTTTGCAGAACGCGCAGCAGGGGCTATTGGTTTTGTGGGTATTTAGACGAGTGCCCTGACACGAGAATTTCGAACAACTCAAAATATCGTCTCCGGCACGAATACCAACGTCCATCGAGCACAGAGCTCGATGGCTCGAGGCTTCGCGGCTTCAACAATAAAGAGCCGACTGACAACGGTGCTTTTGCTATTAGGTTTGCTGCCCATTTAAGCTAATTTGAAATGAACTATAGGAAGGATTAGAAAAATTGTTATCTACTTTCTTGGAATGTCCGCTTGTTGTCGGTCAAAGTTCAACGATTTCCATCTTATTTCCAAGGTTCTGTTTTAAAAGTCAGGTTTTGGTTTTAAAAAGTTGCTTTTTTAAGTGAATATACATACATACATACAAAGGAGAAACATTAACAAGTTGGAAAATCCGTATTTTTTAGCTCGTTTCAGCTAACGGTTTTTCAATGACCCCTTGTACCGTTTGAACCAGAGGTCGTTGCATGAATCCACTACTTATATTCGTGATCATCTTAAAAAACTGGGTCGATGGAATGTACCACATCAAGGAATTTCGACAACCTTGTCGAAGGGTAAATACTACACTGTTACCGGAAAGACCTAGTAATCGTTTAAATTATTGCAGCATAGTGCCTAATTTAGGTTAAGGTTAGTTTATAATAATGAATATTGTCTTGTGTATTATTGTGTATGTATTGGCAAGTATTGTGTTTCATCGCTATATATTCATTATATTTATATTGTATCAGTAGGCGTCCGTAGAATAAGATTCGACGGTTGACCGGTTGACGAGTATGTTTTTCGATTTGTAAAAAATGTGAATATTTACTGCAATAGGCGGCATAATGTTGTATGTTCTAAACCAAAAAGAGCAATAGCTAAAGCTATTGCAATTAAAGACAAAATAGTTACTCCATTGAAAACATGTAGTGGAAGTCCTTCCATTCTGCTGTTCTTGATGTAGCCATTTACAACCTTATACAGTTCACTATTTTTACGGCTCAGCATCCATCTTGAACTTTGAATCTTATTCCTCTCCTCGTCAAAAGTAACCCACTTGTCTTTAAGGCCCACTGAAATGATCCGAAGTATAAGTCCATTAAAATATGCCGTGAGAGGAGACCCCTTGGGAAATGCCCAAGTGACGCCTAACGACAGATCCGTGTCATCACTCTTGATGAACAGTGCTGTATCTTGAATCGATGACAGAGAGGTGTTTGATGAAATTGCATAGTCACCAGCCTGGACATAATCGAGACACGCTGAGCGATCAGTCAGGAGAGCTCGAGTGATACACTCCGCTGATGAATTAATTAAGAGCATCCTACCAAAAATTGATTGATGAACAGGGTCTTTTGAAGTCGCTGTATACTGATACACGGCACCTCCGTAGTAGCAGAAGAACAAAGTATAGTCACTCTTGGCAAGGGCACGATGCGTCCTTGGCAGATCGTCATTGTTTGATGGTTTAGTAAGAGATGACATCAATTTAGATCGATACGCAGTTCCAATCAAGAGACCAAATATGGAAATCAGCAATATGACAAAGCGCATGCTACAACCTTTCCACTTTACAAGGATTGAATTTTGATCGAGAATAATCTTGAACGTGGACAAGAGTATTGTTACAATTAAATTTGCATGAAATGAAATACTTGGAATGTTGTAGTTTCTGATCCTGATGCCAGCATAAATGACAATGACAAACAGTATTTTGATAGTGAGGATGAGTAGCCATACTCTAGGTAGAAATGGTAGATAGATTGACCTCCAGGTCGAGGACTTTAGTGGTAACCGAATGTAGAATATCCGCGTATACCAATCTAGGTTTGTCGTATAGTCCAGCACTCGATGCCTAGCAAATGATGATCCAATCATTATACCTAAATCTACGCGACGGTCAAATATGTCGCCAACGGCACCTGTCCAATCACCGTTCTCCAGGCGTCGACCAGTAGAACCATCACCTCCGCCAGCGATCATTTTGTATGTAAAATTAAAGTGTTGACTACAAGTCTGGAAAATTTCGTAATAAACGCCCTCACCGTCCAAAAGGAGGCCATTTTCGCTTTGAGAATGGAATCGTATTTTCTCTGGAAACGAGGTAACGGTAGCCCATATTTGACGGCCTTCCATCAAATTCCGTTTCCCCGAATTTGGGTGATAACTTTGAAAGTTAGACTTTAGTGCAATATCAATTTTAAATGATCCATCGAATGGATCTGCAATTCTCAAATAGTGAACGGATTTGAAGCGTCGACTATACGGATTGTTAGCAAATTTGTCAATTTCAGGGGTAGTCAAAACATGGATAAAAACGTCCAAATGGGGTCTTGCCACATGATTTGAAAGAAGCTGATTTGTAAGAGTCTTACTAGAATAAAAAGTTAAGGATTCTGAGTATACGAAAGCAAAAAATTGCCAGCTTGAATGCTGTACTATCAACGATGAAGAATAATAAAGTTCACTGTCTTCAAATTCACGATTAAAGTAGGACGAATTGCGATTCCTGACAAATTCTTGAACCATAATCACTATAGGCGATTTCGTGTAGTAGTCAAGTTCTTGAAAAATATCTACGGTTGAATCAGTTGCCATAATTAATGTGTCAATACTATCGCCATAAAACGCTGAAACGTTTAAAATGATTTCAAAATATATTAACGCTGACAGAGTTCGGAGAGATAGTGCACAGACGCCTTTCATTTCTCCAATGTTTCTTCTGACTGTCAGCATGCCTTTACCAACCTAGCATTTTATGAGCTTCGTAAAGTAAAAAAGTAATCGATCAATTGTATTTATCGATGGCAGCCCTATTTAGGAAAAATAATGTCTGGTCTTACTGTGATTTTCAATCCAAATATTTTGACAAACCTTATGAATTATGATTGATTTCATTTGAAGAACCACGAATGCTCCTAAAATTACCAATTTCTGAAACCTGTCGCACGAACATGTCCCCAATATGACCTGCCAAGTTCATAAAATAATGTTTCTCAAGTTTCATGATGAGCATCATAAAACTATGTTGTCTGTCACACGAGTTTCACTGAATAACTAGAACTGTATCTATTCTGTTTACGATAATGCTTATTTATGGAAAACATGGGTTTCTTTAGACGGCTGCGGCTGTTTTGTCTCTGTATAAAAAAAAAACAATTTAGCAAAGCAATTAGTATTCGTTGGCTATTGTTTTTAGAATAGAGTTTCGAAGAAATTGTGGAAAGGCAAAAAGTAAGCTTAGCAGTGTTAACCACTGCGCTAATTAAAGGCCTCTTACAAAAGATGCTCGACCATCTGCCTTATACCTTCCCTTCAAAATACATCAAAAATTATAAATTATTAGAAGCAAAATTATACCAAAAGCCAAAATAGCGCGTCCTAGGGCAGGAGGGACTTAATTTTAATTGAGTCCTGTCCTAGGACTGGGGCTGCTGCTCTTCAGCGCTCTTTTCTTTCCCTAATTATTTTTGAACAAATAGGATTTAAATCAAAGAGGATGCCCATCTCTATGCTGAAGTATATGTGAACTTGTGTGTGACCGTCCCATACCCTGCTTCCTATGTTGTCACGAACTGATCCGTATTCACCAATCACCACACGCTTATAATCAGACATGCTAAAAATATTTTGTAAAAACGTATGAAATATTTTTATAAATATTTTATAAAAACTGGCCAAATATTTACTTTACAAGATTTAGCTAAATGCTGAAAAAACATCTAATTTTCTAGACCAAATCAAGGGCGTTTTAACTAAATGTCATGTCGTATATTGGAAACAAGCTGGAATTCTAGCTTTTTAACATGTTTTCAAGTTTCTAAAAGAACATGTCCTGCTTTCAACACGTCAATGTTTTTTTTTGTAATAACGGGTCATTTATAAAACATAAATACTGACACTATTAATGGCATGAAAAAACATCTAATTTTCTAGACCAAATCAAGGGCGTTTTAACTAAATATCATGTCGTATATAGGAAACAAGCTGGAATTCTAGTTTTTTAACATGTTTTCAAGTTTCTAAAAGAACATGTCCTGCTTTCAAATGTCAATGTTGTTTTTTTGTGTAATAACGGGTCATCTATAAAACATAAATACTGACACTATTGATGGCATGGGCGTGGACAAGCGTTTTATTAGAAACCTGCTTTCCAATATGTTTGCATATGGGTGCAATGATAACAGCAGTAACACAACGGACAGCCTTATCGTTTGTTTCACGCACTTAGAAAAATAGGAGACTAAACCTAACTTAAAACCGCCTAATTCAGTTTGAATTTTTACAAAAACCACGTTATGCATTTTAGGCAAATGGTTTGCAAATATCGAAATTTACTGCTTCTGTATTTCTACCAAAATGACGCATTTTCTATTGTTAATCTTTTTATGCATACTCAAGTATCTTAATTATAATATAACTTACGTTGAAATAGGATTTCAATATCCAAAATTATGCCCAATTGGCAAAAAAACTCGTAGAAGTTCAGCTAAAACATGTATATAGATTGGGTTGGCCAATTGTTCTTTTCGTTGTCTGCCATTTTTAACACTGTACTGTGGATCAGTTATCAATAAAAATAATTGATAAACAATTGGCGAAAACAATTAGAAAGGAAAACCTAAATATCCCAATTGTCATGATCTGCGTTGCGGAAGAAGCTAACTAACGTATTTTTTACGTTTGTGCTACAATTTTGAACAAAAATATTAAAAAAAAAAACGATTTGTAAAGAATTTTGGCCTAAAATTATAGTTTTTCTGAAAAACTGAAGAATATTTTGTTAAATATTTTGAATATTTTTTTTCACCAAATATTTTTTTAAAATATAAAAATATTTTATATTTTATAAAATATTTTTAGCATGTCTGCTAATTAGGAATCGCTTTTGAAATATGTAAATGTCACTGTTAGGTTCAGGGTACATAAGACCCCCTAATTCCATGTGAAGCTCAATTTCACAAAGTTATTTTTAACTAATTGTGAATTATATTTAACGAATTAGAAATCGCTTTTTAGCTATTCAAATGTCACAGTTAGGTTCAGCGTACATAAGAACCCCTAATTCGATGTAAAACTAAGGTCTATGTAAAGTCTCGGCTATTTGAGTTGAGTTTTTGTGCAGCCGGCACGGACCCACAGCAGAAAGGGAAAAGTACGTCAGAAAAAATATAAAAAAAAAATATTGAGGCGATAGTCAAACAAGCCCGTCCTAGGAGAGGAAGATTTTTAGTTTGAGTTTGGATCTTCCTGTTACATTACAATCATCTAAACTAACCTAGTTTTTTTTTAACTTTTAGTATAATTAAATTAACCTCTATTGACATTGAAGAAGAATTTCACAGAAGTTTATTTCCCTATTGAACAATAATTAAGGGATGCCGCTACCTAAACCAACAAACTTTTAATTTTGTTTGAAACACCCATGACATCAAAAATAAAAGGATCTACAGCATCACTTGTACAGTGCTTTCAAATTAAAACGATACACCCCAGATCGTTGTCATGCTAAATTTTACGTAATTTCAACGTTATGGGGGGATACTGCATTCTCAAATACGCGAAGCTCAAACTTCGTTCGAAGCTTCGTTTCTCGTCTGGAAAGCATTCTTCCGAAATTGTTTTGTCGACGACATTTTAACGTTATTGAATCCCCCACAGTTTCCAAATAAACAAATTATTTATAAATTGGGTGTATCGTTTTAATTTGAAAGCACTACTATTGTATCCTACTAATTAGGAGATCTTTTGAAAGTATTTAATTTGAAAATTTTACTAAAGTCGAATTTAACAAGGGCTGTTAATTTGTTAAATATTATCTTTAATTTTCAATATTCGCTAACATTGCGGCAATTCAAAGCTTTGAAATTTGCTGTTGTCGAGTACACTTACGCTTCTATTCTGTTACTAGCAAAAACCCGAAAAAAAAAATTTCGGGGTCATTTTGAGGTCGGCCGAAATGAAGTAGAAAGGTCAGTCCCGGTGACACAGGGGAATTTCGTTTTAATCTCCGTATCCTCCAAATAACTTTAATGATGATTTGATTAATTTGACAATTGGTAAATTCCCTAGTCAACAAGGACTGTGAGATTCTTAGTTACGTTTGATTACTAGAAATTGTTTTGGTACTTTTAGAAAACTATGTATTATGTGTAGATTGCTCATATTACTGTGTATAGTTTAGAGCTGAAAAATAAAGTGAAACAAACCCGTCCTTGGACAGGAGGAGCAGTGCTACTATGCCCCCATATTAACTTTTTTTTATTTTTCTAATTTCCCAGTTATGACGATGCTCTTCCCTGTCACTGTGTAAGGAGCAGGTTAGTGGTATGACCAAGAGAAGGAAGGACTCTCATGGAAGTCCATCCTCGGCTCCTCGATTGACACTTAAGAAAAAAATAGACAAATCTTATGCGCAAAACGCATTCCTTTTTCAGCTGAGATGCTTAAACGAACATTTCTCTTCAATTCTAGCTATACAAAACTACAAGGGAAACCCCATCTCCGGCCACCTGCAAATCTAACTACGGGTATAAAAAAATAGCGCATTTATATATATAATTATTTAAAAATAATTATTTTCAACTAGCTAAAAAGGGTCGTCCAAGTACGGGAGGAGTGTGGTGCCACTTAGACTCTTGAACCTTCCATCTTTGCGGTAATTAAGCTAAAAAAAAATGGTGGGAGCTAAAGAAAACTACAATACCATTATAGGTAAAGAATGTGTCCAACAAGAAAGGGGCCAGTATAGAATTTCATCATGATGCTTTTTCAGAATATTTATCAAAATGTAATTATTTGTATAATGTAATTTATTGTATCAAAGTCCGTCTGTCTGATTGTCACGATTATCTCAGGAACTACTCAACATCTCAAACATCTCTCAACATATCAGATACTTAATCTTTTAATTCGTTCAGTTTGAATTGCGCAAGCTTCTAAATGTTTCGCAGAATTTTGGTAACCAAGAACAAATTGATAATTCTTGCAAAAATGGCGTCGGAGTGTAACACTATCATTATTCTTATGGATGACACAGATTTGAC
>VYYI01000574.1:0-29023 GCA_021029175.1 Bilobella aurantiaca
CCCCCCGGACTACGGGCCTTGGGCTGGAAATTTTTCGTATGCAAAATAGATATTTCAAACCAATAGATGTTTTTAGATGAATAATAGAGCTCCAAGCAACCTAACCCACTAAAGCAAATGAATCAAAAATTTGGTCTCATCCATGGTTTTCTCTTATAAATTGTGAGGTTTCATATTTCCAAATATACCGTTAAGTTTATGGGCCCAGGCTAAGTAAAAACTACATAAAATAGTAAAGTATAGTAAAGTATTAACTACAGCAGGGTTTGAGTTTTAGCAAAGTTGTGGATAAGTAGAAAACTAAAAGTTTAACGTTGCAATGTATTTACTAAAGCTACGAGCTAAACTAGGGTCTACGTGCAAACGTGCCTATGCCAGTTAAAAGGCCTTCAATAGTAATGAATTAAAATTTTATTTTAAAATAAGATTGCTGCGTGCAGTTCTTATATGTATTATGAAAATAAATTGCTTATTAAAATAATATACATACGACTGAAAAATTATTTTAATAATATAAAATTGTATAATATAATATGTATAATATAATACAAGTAGTAGAATAGTAGACATTGCCACAAAATAGGACTTCAACTGAAACTAATAGAGTACCAGTATCACTTTACCATTATACACTTTAATAAACACGAGAGTGTGGCAATAATTAATTGCAACTTCACTGAACAATTTGTTAAACAATAATTGTGCCCAACAAAGTATCTCTATAGCGCCGTAGCAGAATACAAAAAATCTAACTGGGCAAATTTGGATTAAAAACTGTCATCGTACTTATTATATTTATAGTCCTATTTAGTGTCAGCTGAACCTAGTTGGCAGTTATGCGCAGGTAAATAGCATTGATCATAGACCTAACTTACAATATAATTTTATTTATTAATATCAAATATCAAAAACAAGCTATACATTTTTAACAGATCAGTTTCATGGATCTTGAGAAACGGGTCGAAAGCCTAAAATTACTGTGTTTTTTTTCACTGCGAACCAGTTGCTTGACGCTGAGTTTCGTCGACCCGCGAATGGACTCAGTTTGGGAAACCTTCAATGAATTTACCGTGTTTGTCAAATGCACCAACGACAGGTCATCAAATGACTTCCGCTCTACTACGCTCAGCATATCAACATTGTTCTATTTGACAACGGTTCGCACGCCAAAACCGACCTCAAATCTTTTTGACGCCGTTCCTCAGTATCGTATCGGAGTTCGAAACATGTCAGCTGAATTTTGGACACCGTTCTTTCTGCGCTCCGACTTAACATCGGTCATCAATACGGGACGCTTTAGCGGAGTGCTTGGCTTCATGGAGAGAGCGCTAGAGTCCTGCACAATATCTTTTCTATTTCCAATTTGCAGAAAGCAGAATTGGCGGTGCAAGACTCCGATACTCTACATCACTTTTATCAAATCTGAATCAGCCACAAAGGACTACCACTGGCCGGCTACCATTTGGAAAATGGCGCTAGGAAAGCACCTTAGGCGTTCAAATAATTCAAAATTGCATCCTATCGGCCGTGGAATCAATATCGCACCAGAAACGTTCCGGAAATCAGCTCTTAGCTATGGTCTGGAAACGGAAGACTTTCCCGATGGCTACAAACTATTTACATCAACTTTGTACTACAACTTCATCACTTGCGGTGGCATCACCCAATCACTTTCCTTTGAGTCCTACGCGGGAAAATTTAATATCGAGTTTTGGATGTACGCGGTTTCTAGCTTTGTTCTCCTCGCAGCATTCTTCTGGCTCTTCTTTGCCCACCATTCGCTACCGGACGTACCAATGCTGTTCATGATTAGGCTAATTTTAGAACAAGATGTCTGCGCATCAAAATACTTGTGTGCAATACACAGCTTCAAGGCTACGTTCGGAGTTGCACTGTTTATGGTCGGCGTCCTCACCAACTTGTATCACGGGAATTTGACCTGTGATGTCACGGCGCGCATGCCCGAGGACAAGTTAGACACAATACAGGAGGCAATAGCGGCGGGATTCAAAATACTGGTGACTATGCCTTACACTTTGCGACATGATTGGAACAGGGCACATAAAGTAGCGATGAATCAGTCACCTGACTACATGCGTGAAAAAAAGAGAAAAGAAGGGTTTTTGGTTGGTTTGGCTTTGACAGACTCCTTTATAGCCAATGTGGCAAACAATTACTTTTGGAGAGACCTCACGGCCAGGACCAGGCGGTTATACGACAAGATTATTGACAGTGTGGACTTCAACATTGACTACGACTATTCGTTCAAAGATGAACTGTTGAAGTGCAGTAAGACGATTATTGTGCAGGATGATTTGCATTTAGAAGAACTCTATTTAGAACTTCAGAGTAAAAAGATGATGAAGCGGTTATACGTTGGCAAGGACTATGCATGGCACAATTCAAAAGTATGGGCAATGGCAACCATGCAATGGGATCGAAGTGGGTACTTATTCGGACGCTTACAGTGTATTATTCACTCGGGACCACCAGTATCGAGAACGGAGCAAAAACAAGATGAAAAATTTGAATGAGCGTCATTTCGGAAAGCAAGGTTTCAAACGCTTGACACTCGACAGCAACCTGGTTCTAGCGACGCTAATTGTCTACCTGTCTCTAATTGGTTCTAGTACTCTGTTTCTAGGTGATGAACTCCTGCGATCAAATTTTACGCAGCGTTTAGTAAAATTATCAGTATTTAAAGCAAATAGATTGCTTAAGGCATTGAGATCAGATCGACGGATATATAGGCTGAGTTTTCCTACAGATTAGTTGCATTGCTACGTTGATTGCTACGAGAAGTTTCTACAAATACGTTGGGATTTAAATATAATTTATCGCTGAGTACTCGAAAATATGAATATAACTTAAAGTATGAGAAAAATTAGAAGTTCCAAAAACATACGTTATAAAGTAGCGGCGCAAGAATAAATTTTTTTGATTTTTGATTACGTAATTACTATAACTTGTACTATCGCGGCCTCAATGCGTCGTGCTAATTTAAATCACAAATTTATATTCTTTAAGTCCTAAAACTAACCCCTAACCTTGCGTTTCACTACATGTCCATACACTTCTTTTTTTTAATTTTGAAAATACAATAGAATTTTTCCCGAACCCGGAACTTTATATGGGATTTTACATGCAATTTATAAGACATTAATACACAAGTCTGTAACAAATGATCGCTCCATCAATTCTAGAATTATTTTAAGGTATAAAAGCGACTAATAATCTAGAAATGCAAGGTCCATAATATTTTGATTTTGGGTATGATTAAAATTAATGGTTTGATATAATGAATAAATTTGATGGTATGATATAATGAACAAAATTGATGGTATGTGTAATGTATATGCTAAAAGTATATTAATTATTGGCAAATGTAATCTTACTTACGTCAGCATAGTACATTAGCATTGGCACGAGCCAAGTCTAACCACTTATGCACAAAAGCATTAGTGTCAAAACTTCACTCGTTAATTGAGGTTAGGATAAAATCCTGTGGCGAGCCGTTTGCAATTAACGAGTACTTTACGATTAGCCGAAAGCAATTAGCGGACCTGGTATAAATACCAGAGTGGAAACTCATGTAAAATCACTTCAATTTTAACAGTCTTAATAAACGATTCTATTAGAGACCCAAACATTACATATACCATTGTATAGATGAATAGCCTCTAACATGATATTTACAGTGAAAATTTTATGCCACTATACAGGGGCTAGGCCATATATGAAACTTACGGCATCTAATATAAATTTTCCGATAAAACTGATATGCCATTATGTAGGTGCCAAGGAATCTAACATGAGATTTATGGTAAAAATGGTATGCCCTTATTAAGTGGCTTACCTTAAGTCTTTAAATACCCATTGTTCTAACATAAATATGAACATAATCTTCAAACAGTAAACTATAACCCTAGGACAGTTGTAGTAGATGCTAATTGCAAATTATTGCGTAGTTGAGGAAGGAAAAAAGAGCATTATCAATCACAATTGTACGGTAGTGCCATCAGGAAGAGTAGAGAGAAAACGCAGATCAAACAAAAAATTGTTTTTGCTCCGTGTATCAGGCTCCACAACATTGCACATTATTGCTCCGTAGTTAAAATACTACATGGGTCGGTGCTATAAAATTTGCGATTGGAGAATGACATTGCATGAGCTTAATTCATATTGTAACTTGTCGATTTAAGGCGTGGATACTATCGATGCACATCTATCAACATTTTATGTGACAAAGTTCTTCCTCGTAAAGGACAAAGTAATACAAGGTCTGGAGAATTGACATCGTATTTTAACACTTAAACAGATAACTCATGTACCATTGTTGTAAAACCAATGTTATAAATGAGTAATACTGTAGTGGCAACAAGGTTTGAGTTATAAATATATGAAATACTTAGCCGTCACTATGGAAAATCAAATATTGAAAAAGTGTATAGTCAGTGTACTATAAAATAAAATTAGTCTCTATTGGTGTATCATTCGGCTCGTGGTTCGATGAAAATTCAGCTAACTGCGTGCATACGTTTAAACTCAAGGCAACGTGAACACCGACATTACAAACGCAAATGGCGGCTTCAAATAACTTTTAAGCCACGTCTGGCTGAGGGTCGGAATTAAAACTGAAACTAAAAGATTGTTTGGATAAGCAATATAGAATTAAATATAATTTAAACGATGTTCCATTATTAGTACATCGCCAAGTCATCAAAAAATTTGGTTGGAGCTTACACAGTTATTTTGAGAGTTGCCACAGTTATTTTGTGCGATATATCATGTCTCGTAGAGCGTAAGTCTACGTACTTGGCGTAAATTACTTACTTACGTAAATCTACCTGGCCGCAATCTATGCAATTGGGCAATTTGGGTACCTATAGATTGCACAGTGACTTCCGGAAACTAGCAACGTTTGGCTCAAATTACAATATTGAAACTTCAGAGCTGGCGACCTGCTTAAATTACGAATGTTGATAAGCGGAGAAAAAAGGCTAACAGAGTTTTCCTTAGTAACAGCGAGCGAAATGGGAAGTGCTCAGCGATGAATCGTACGTCCCACGGGCGCAATATCACGCAGCCTTTGAGAAGAAACATTGCTCGTACTAAATTGATCATCTAAGTTCTTGATGGGGCCAGACCTCATGGAGGGTGCTAGGCCCGTATGATGATAATTGTTGTACGATGCGTTTCGTCCGTAAAGTCGGTTTGCTTGAGAGTGCAGCTCAAATCTTCGAAGTAAGCACATGTTTTTGCAGTTGCATAACTGTTGGAAATGGAACCTGTAACCGAATCATTATGTCACAGTTGTGATTCTTTTACACACTTTGCTGAGAAACTTAAAGTTGCATGCCTGTTTAGAACATTTACTCATGTATGATTTTGAGGCTGAATAGTATTGGAAACATCTGTAGTGATTTTTGAGGCGTAAGATTAGTAGCATTGGGAAAATCTCTGTGGGAATTTATGAGGCTTAATAGTACTGGAAAATTCTCTGTTAGGTTTAGGTTTGCGACTTTAAAGGATTATTGCATGAAGGCAATATTTATCGCTTTCTAAGTAAGAACTTAGGCCACTCCTTTGCAGCTACAAAACTGTTATGTGACAGCGGCCGACTCATTATGGCAGTACGAGTTTCGATGCGTTTTCCCGGTCGGCGAAAACGTAACGTTTGGTGGGTAGTTAGTAGTAGTTACTTTACAGAGTTACTTTATTTTAACTTTAAATATAGTTACTTTTTTTCAAGTTCTAGCATTTTTACCTGTAAAAATCAGATCCTCACAACCTGGTAACAACTACGGTAATAAAAGTTTAGCTTTTATAGACAAGACTAGCTGCACTGTGCCGGCGCTGGTTTGCAAACAGTTTCCCGCAGTATTGCCGCCGTCAATATAAATGGCAAATCCCAGACTGGAGTTATCCTATCCATTATAACAATAACAGATAGAAAAAATTCGCTTAATGTAATACAAACTTACTTAGTTTCTAATTGGAGCTTGACCGTATTCACTCCAGCTTTTAACCTTCCTTACCTGGAAAATTGGGCACCTGTATTTGTAAAAGTAATTGAAGGAATATATACACGGAAAGTATCAAAATTGAACTTATGAACATTCAATCTTTGATCCGGGGGAACTGACCCCTAAACTAACTAATTTCCAATCTTCATTTATGTAGCTAATCTGGTGCAGTTAGCCCCTGCGGTCTTTGCATGATTAGAAAAAACGGTGAAATCTAATACATTTTGACATTTGACGCTCGGAGAACCGAAGAAAGTAAATTTCTTCCAAAGTTTGTCCCTTAACTACCTAATTTCCAATCTTCAAATCTCTAATTCACTCCATTTACAAAATTAATTTATGTGCAAAATTTTGAATAAACAGTTCATTTTGCCCGAAGTTTGCACCTAAATTCACCTCAATATGAAACCTTTTTATGTACCAAATATGATGCCCCTAGCCCTCGCGGGGTTTGGAAGATTCGATAACATACGTTAAATTTGGGATATTTTGATATTTGCCAATTGAACCTAGAAAAACCGGAATAGATTTCTACCGAAGTTTAGCCCCAAACCAAACCATATACCAACTTCATTGGTCTCCAAAAAATGGTGATGAAGACTTATTGGTTTTTGCAGGCCTCAATAACACACGGACTGATGGACAAACGGACAGGCAGTCCGATATCATCCGAGCTAATCTTTACTACCACAGAAATAATTGTTAGCCATAGCAGTCTCATTAACAGTAGAGAGCTGATGTGGGACTTACGATTGTAAAGTACAGATTAGCTTTCATATTATTTTTCTATCAAACAAAAAATTTCTAACTGGGCAAGACTAGCCAATAAAGCTCATTTTATGACAGTGTGGTCAACAACAACCAAATAAAATTTATTGTACAATATTATTGAAACTCAAGTGCCTCATAATCATTTTCGCTGTACTCGAGAAGAGCAGCATGATAGGCCGGAATTCCGCCAGAAAAGTTCAAGGGCTCCACCCTTTTTCCAGGGATGTTGACGCCCTGGTACCAGGAATTGCCCAATGGGAAAAGCGAGTTGTTCCAGCAGTCATGAACTTTGGCAGTCCAACGCGCAACTCCTTCATTCTTCGGCATCACGCTCCTTTTTCCACGCATGCGCATCCTGACGAGGAGCTGCAGCAACCAATCGCTCTGGAGTTTAGCCAGACTAGGTCCATTAGCAAATGCAGTCGACGCCTGTGGTCCGTATAGAATATACAGATTTTCAAATCGTGGAGCCATCATTCCCAAAAGGGTCTGAATTCCGTCTGCCCAGCATTGAGCCAAAGACTCCTGCGACCCGTTCTTAATGTCAATATCCAGAATTCCTCCAGTAATACTATCGAAACCGGTTGCCAGGACAATTATGTCCACCTCGACCTCTTCGCCGTTCTCTAAGAGGATGCCTCTGGGAGTTATTTCTTTTATAGGCCTACTATTGACATCTACCAAGTCGACGTTTGATTGATTGAAAACCTCGTAGTAGTTCTGTTCGAGAGAGGGGCGTTTGGTTCCAATAGGGTGTGGTGCCGTTGTCGGAGCTAATAGCTCTTGTTTCACTGGATCACAAACACGAGCCCTTACTTTTTCGCGCCAAAATTCGTAGGCATGTTTGTTAGCTTTTGAACAGTAGAGAATGTCACTGTAGTTGCCAATCCAAAACGCAAAGCCTCCCTCATCAAATAAGCTTTCAAAAAATTCTCTTCTCTCTTTGCTACTTACATCGACACAATTCTGTGGGTGTATATCGTATCTAATTGCTGCAAAAGTCCTCAAGTTCTTCTCCAGAAGCTCCTCGTACTTTGTTGGTTGAGGAAATTCCCAGTCATCAGAACGCTTTTTCTGTTGCATGGGAAATGCCAAATTTGGCGTGCGCTGAAATACCGTCAAGTGTTCCACTTCCGGCCCAACTGTTTGAATGCACTGAACACCACTTGCGCCCGTCCCAACAACGGCGACCCGTTTTCCTTTGAAATCAACCTGACGAGCGGCGAGCCAATCAGCCGTGTGGTAGCAGTGCCCACTAAAGGACTCCATGCCTGCGAATGGTGCATAGTATTTTTTTGAAGCAAAGCCTGTGCATAGGAACAGTTGCTGGGTGACAGTGGTGGCTCCGTCAGAGGAAGCGACTGTCCAGACTTTGGTGACATCATCGAAGGTGGCTCCAGTGACCTTTGTGTTTAAGGAAATGTCACGACTGAAGTTGTGTCGGTGGTCGACGTGTTTGAAGTAGGCCTTAAGCTCGTCTCTTCCTGGAAATCGCTCTGTCCAATGAAAATCCCTTCCGATTTCAGACTGATGAAATTGATAAATGAAGAATTCCGAGTCGACTCTTGCCCCAGGGTAACTGTTCCAGTGCCAAACCCCACCTAGGTCACTTCCAGCCTCGAATAATCTGCAGCTGAAACCATATTTACGCAGCTCATGCAAGCAGCTCAAACCTATGAATATAAAATGATCAATGAATTATTATAAGTAAAAAAGATGCAGTCATTCAAATGCAATACGTAAAATAATTCAGTTATAATTCAATAATGTAAATATGGTAATATTTTTAAATATATTTAATATGTAATTATTATAAACAACATTTATTTTAAACGTTGTCTAAAACTTTATTTCACGTATTCTCATTCGAGTCATCAAAAACCATTTACAAGTGTAGCATATTGCTCCATGTCTCTGCTATATATAAATATTTAATATATATACTATCTGAAAACTAATCACACTTAAATTACCCTGTTCTGGATTACTAGAATCGTCAAGTGATCATTTTAAACAAAATTAATCAATCCTTTTAATTAAAACTGTACCGTTCCCTTCACACACGCGTAAAAGTTTTACTTCAATTATTTCTTAAGGTGTACTGACCAGAAAATCCTGCTCCTACAACTACTGCATCAAAATCCAGAGGCGACATGACGACCGATGTGCACAAAGTAAAATGGACAAGTAATGAAAATTGGTTTAGAACAATCTTATTTCTCTTGGGAAGAATAACAGTTATAACTAAAGCACTTGAAAAGGCATGCTAGCTTACTTAGAACCGTCCAATATGTGAAGATGTACAGTGCAGCCTAATCTATCGAATTTCAACTAACCTTCACTTTAACGTAGTTTCACATCTATTGGACTATGAACCTTGCAGGGCCACAAAAGTTTACCTTAATTTAAAAAACTCATTTCAAACCAGTTTTTGACGGTAATTGCTCCGCATCATTTAGTTCCATCAGGTTTCAAAACCAAGAGCACCCTGTGAATACATAATTTTAAAGCATGAACAACATTATTGAATTAATTCTGCCTTATTTAGAGAGCCTTGACCATGACATTTATAAATCTTTCAATTATAACCAACGAATTGTCTGTAAAAACTCAACACAATTGTGAAAAAAGAAAAGAAAAATTAGAATACCAGAAATATAAAGACGCAAAAATATTCCTAATGCCTTCAAATACAATGTGACACAACAAAAATGTCTCAAATGATTCCGAACTCTAGAATTTTCAATACGTTTACCTGATACATTCTAAAGTAAAAATACGAGATTATAATTTCTAGGTGTCCTTTATGTTGATCAAATTCCAAAATGTACAGTAAGGAATATTTGGATTACTGAGATGTGAACTGCAGCTACTAATTGATTTGTGAATTAAGTTAACTGTAGTGTCTTATGTTAAATGAAATTACTTACCGCTGCCCAAAAATCATTTTTCGCTAAGATTTGTCTGTTTGGCACAATTGTCGTTCTAAGTGTCTACAAAACTATATTTCTAAAATTCAATTGTTTAGAAAACAAAAATTAGTAATGTAAACAAATTAAACGAATCATTACAGCTGAGTTGCATTGTACTTATCACAGAGAAAATTTCGTAAAATAAAACCACACGCTTCTTTATAAATATAATATAAAATAAAGATACAACAGCTTTCAGCTATTAATACCACTCAAAGCCAAACAAGCCCTTTCTAATTCCCATTCAAATTCTAACCCTTTGGGGCCCAAATCAGGAGTTTCAGCAAAGCAAACTCGCCTACACAAAAAAATTATGGTCAAACCCGGGCCTAGTGCGAAGGTCAAAAAAGTTTGTCGAGAAACTATTCCCTCTTATTCTGCCAATTCATACACACTGTTTTTGTGTATACGGATTGATCAATCATTGTCTACAATAAAAAACACAATTTTATTTCCAACAACAAAAGTAGTGATATTGTGACTGAATTACATTAAAAATAGTATAAAGGATAAATACAATTTACAAAATATTGCAGCCATTTCCTATGGCAGAGAAAAGCTGGATGTTAAAATTTACAGACACCCATCATCATATGCTTCACGAAGTTTCCAGATTGTCATCTGTGGCCTCGTAGTCCTTGGGAGGGCCCTTGGGTTCCCGGAAGTTAGGCTCAGTGTCTCCTATTTGAGGGTACTTGATATTGACAACTGGTGGGGGGAGTGGTGCCCCACGGTGGCCCGGTGGCACCTCCTCTTGCCTGTCAGTCTCAATCTCCGGTGTCAGGAGTTGAATGTTGACCTTCAGGGACGTCGAGTTGGTCCCTTCCTCCTCTACAATTTGAGGTCGAATGACCTGTCTTATTTTGTAGTTAGGCACGTCAACGTTGATTTCTTTGGGAGCCACGTGGTCAGTGAGGTCAGAATTCTTGAACTGAACAATGTGCTCGAGGTTGAGTGTGATTTTGTCGTCGGCGGGCGGGGCGCATGTGAAGTTCCAGACGCCGGGGCGTATCTGCGTTGGTTTACAATTGGTTCGATAGCCCCCTGCTGGGCTCCCGTCAATTCCAATCACAGCCAAAAGACACAAATATATCTGAAATATTTTTATACTTATAAAACCAATGTTGTAGTGTAGCATAATAACTGAGCTTTACATTTTATAAGTTTGTTACTAAATTTTAAGTCATTATCGCGATAACAACAGTTCTCTCAGTAATTAGCATGATTTTCTCTAGGTTACTACTAAACTAAAAATTACTATTTATTTATAAGTAGGAAATCAATGTAAAATACTTATGTAATAGAAATTTAGTCATTGAAGTTTAAAAATTACATCTTTGATGGTCACATTTTAAATCAGGTTATTCAATAAATTGTATAATTGTATCTGCATGATCTTTGTTGGAACGTACGGAATGTTTTTTTTTAGAGATTATCACTTTTTGTACCAATAAACATACAACATATTTGGCAACTATGTATAAATAAAATCCGTTGTTAAAGCACATTTCTTAAAAACTCTTCAAAAAAATCTTACAACTCACAAAAAAAAGTTTAATTTTTAAATTTGCATTGCTTCTAATTGAAAAATGAACTTTCAAATTTTTTGCAAATAAACAAAAGTTTAACATGGAAATTTAAAATAATGTTAGGTTTAGGTTTAGGTTACGGCTTTTTTTTTAATTCCGTAGCTTTAGCAACGGTTTTTATTAGAATTATACTTCATATTTGTAGTGTTAAACTTACCACAAGCGGCGTCATTTGAGCAACTGCAGAAGTCCGTCTGAAAGGAGATCGACGACCTACACCAACTTGGCCCATCAACTGTTTTATCGATTCGGAATGTCAAAGTTGCTTTGGCGACAATTCCTACATCCTCTCAATTACTCGGAAGAACGTGTTCAACTTATTTTGGCCAAACTCCAAACTGTCTCTCCAAACCTGTTTCATGACCTTTTTTCAAATGCTTTTCAAATTTGCCTAACGTCAACCAACTCGCTATATTCGTTTTATTGAGTTTCCTCAATTTAACTCAGGGTCATTGGCAGAAGAAACTCAATAAAGACTTCACCGTCTACTTTAAAAATTCAAAACATTAATGATTTATTGAATACAACTCTAGCACCACACGGAAATTAACAATTGAAATTAAATTTGAGATATTTTAGGTATTTCTTATAATGAGGTATCTTTGGTTTCCAGTGAAAAAAGGCAATAAATATTTAATAAGCAAACATTTTAACATAATATTTAACATAATGCAGCTATGATCCTTGCACTATTATAAAAAAAAAAGTGTATGTGTGCATCCTGTTGTCCACGACATGCCTTTACGGTTATCTGAATTCTGGGAGTTCAATGACCCCTGACCTGTCACTGTCCATTGACTGAAAGTTGCTCAGTACTTCGTTGACGATGGCTTGAGGGAGGGCTGCGTTGTGAAGGCCCTTTGCGTACTCTTCCTTGGTCAAGGCCCCATTTCCATCGGAATCGAATCTGCGAAACAGTTCCTCATCCTCTGGAATTTTTGAATACGTGATTGCTTCCACTTGTAAATTCCCCTTTCCTTGCTCAACAGTTTTTGCCCCAAGGGAGAAAGCAACATTGCAAACAATGAGAAAGTAAACAATTTGAAATAGACTCATTTTGCAACCAATTAAACAAAATGTTTACTAAACCTTAAACCCTGAATCTTAACTGAGCCTGTTCTGTTCTCAAAATGATATCGAGAAATATATTTAGCAGAAGCGTCAATTGAAAGAAGCGTCAATTGATTTTCCAAAATGAGAATCATTTGTGGGGAGGAAAAGATTAGAATATCAATCAAGTGAGGAAGTCAAATAGGCCATTAATCACCGTGCGTCACTCACCTCTAAACAAACTTAATTTATTCACAATTCCTCGTCTTTCGGAAGCAGATAAATTGATACTATTGGTTAACGCATCTCTTCTCCGATAGTCCAGTTGTCGATAGTCCAGCTATTTCCCCATGTGTCCCATTGACGTCAAGCAACTATAAAAACAGCTCTCCGTGTTTAAATTAGACTTAAAACCGGTACAAATTGAGCGTTCAAAAATTCTTATTCAGTTGGATGAGGCGTGTTAAGTATCTTCGAAACCACTAGAGCATGAGGCCTAGCCGTGGTGACATTCCATCTGAAATAATATAGGTGTGATAAATTCGATAACTAAACAAGCCCAACCTCAGACACGAAATTTAATGGGCTAATTCTAAATTTTTGTTTTGTAGTTTTCTTGTCATAAATTAGTAGCAAGTGTAATTTCAAGGCTAATATGGTTCAATTGGCCCCTTGTCCTAGGAGTCGTTTTTCTTACGGCTAGAAATGTGTAGAACACATCAAACATCAAGTTCAAGAGTAAACACACATTATCAAAATACTAATATCCTCAATGTCTAAGGAATGATACAAACGTGTAATAGTTATCTAAACCTGGTGTGGTTGGCGTAATGCGGTGGAGGCGTAGGTTTGCTGCAGACTTTGGCCTTGGCTCTATCTAATTTGCACGTAGATGTCTCTTTGTTAAAGACTTTGCCCTCTGTGCAACTGAAGTGTGTTGGTTGTTTATAAAAACACAGGTAGTACTTTGTGCAGTCTGCAGTAAACAAAAACAAATACAATATACTTAGCACAGCTAGGGAACTTTTAAAGTAGAGGTAAGTGTGTGGTTTTGTATTAGAAATTTATTTATAGTGTTTGTTGGACAAATTTGTTCCAATAAATTGCTTAAGCCTTTTATATATAGTTATGGTTTGCAAATTCAATGAAATATTATTTTCATGTTCAAAAACATAACTATGATATCTGGGGCGGGGGTGTTATTTGGCAAATCCTTTTAATTAATACTGAAGCCATAATATATTATAGTGGTTATGTATTCTATAGGTTTGCAAATGCATTGAAATAATAATTTAGGTCATAAATGAAGAGGTTTTTGACTAACCTTTTGGATCTATTTGGAAGCCATTGAATCCACATTCAATTTCTGAAAAAAAAAACCAAAATTACGTAACTTAATTTGCAATTTGAAGCATTCGAGTGTGTTACCAAAAGGACACAAGTACTCGGGTATCTCCTCTCTATTCTTGCACTCAAGCGTAATTGGATGGAATGCTTGGCGTGGGCCACACCTTCTAGGGAAAGCATGCCCCTTGTGGCAGAGGAAGTAGTAGAGGCAGTACTTGCTCGAAGGGTCAGGGTACCTGGCAGTAACGGGACTTATAGGGCACTTGAAGGCCCCTTCCCGCACTTTTTGTACTCCTCCAGAGGGCCCTTTGGAAGGAGCAGTGCTTACCAAAGAGCACACACATAGCACAAGGACAAACGAGCGCATTCTGCCCAATGCTCAGCGTATAAAAAACTAATAAACAATTGAACAATGACATTTTCTCGCTAGTAGACAATGCCAAATATAAATCCTGCTATTTCCCTTAGTAAGCTTAAGGTTAACCTATCAGTATTAGTTTAATTATACATTAGAATATCTCACAAGCCTAACCAGCCAGTCCCAAAACAGAAAAATTGCTAGTAAATTTCTAATCCTTCTGAGCCAAAATAAATTATAACAAAACTCACTACAGGTCTAGGTCTACATACATAACTAGGGCTATTAAAATACGACTTTTACATTATTGAGATTACAAAAATTGAGAATCAGACACATGATTTTTTAATTTTGACGATATTAAGCATTTATTTCGAGTGAGCGTTTTATAAAAATAGTTGTGCGTTATTTGAGCCCAATTAGTGTTTGATGCCCAATTGAGTGATGAGTGGAAAGACTGTTGTTGATTGGTCCAATTCCTCCGAGTCTCTCTGTTCAATGCAGAGTGGGAGGTAGTTCTGGTCAGGAGGTGGGCGTGGTTCAGTTGTCTCCTCCCCCTCCTCCGACTTGACTCCTCCTCCCTTCGAAGATTCATGAATGGCCATTGGCTTAGCCATGTCTGTCTGTATGGGAGGCGTGGCTGAGAGTTGGAGGAAGGGACTCGCTCTATGCGAGAGTGAGCTTCCTCCGGAGTCCTTCCTCCCATTCGGAGGCTGGAGGCTTGAGTTGGGAATCCATTGCGGACTCTGAGTCCTCATGTCTACTGGACTCTGCAACCAAATTTATACATACTTGTATGTCAATAAGCTTAATTACTCTCCTGTATTGGTCATTTATCCTTTAATAGCTCATTTAATTTATCACACTGTCCAATATTCTAATGAGGCCTAACGCGCCCGCCCTACGACACGAGTCTTAAGTGGCTGACACTTAAGAGACTTAAGAGGCTTAACCTAACCTTTGTACATAACTTACCAGTCTGGGATTGGTAGAGTTTCCAGAGGGTGCAAAAGATGCGGGTCTGAGGCTCTGTGTTTGTTCAAATAAAAATGGGAGTCCTGTCACATGTGAGCTTACTGTGCCTGTTAAAATAAGTTCTCATAAACAGCATAAAAACGAGTCCCTTCAAATGAAGTACGGAGCCCTTACGGATACTGGCCTGCGAGAAAAGCTCGTCAATTGACTTGAGTACTTGTACCATTTCTGGCCTATCCTTAGCCATGCGCACAGTACATCCCTTGGCAATGCGCAATAGGATCCAAAAGATATCAGGGCTCTCTGACCCTCCCTTTGCATCTTTCAAACTCTCCACGTTATTGTCTGCGTCTTCAAATGCGTCTTTCTAAATGAAAATAAAAAGATATAAAAAGAAAAATACCTTACACAATGAATACTTTTAAGAAATAAACTAATTAACAACGTGAAAAATATATTGTAGAAAATTGTAATAAATTTAAATATAAAAGTAGATCTCAAATCTGGAATATGTGACAAAATGATATGCTTACATCGGTCAGTTAATAGTCTAAAGTGCAGGAAAAGGTTTTTAAATGTAAACAGTAAATGCATTAGGCCTACCTTACAATGCGGGCCTTATACTTCATTAACTATAGTCTAATTTTGTGACTAAAGTAATACGTACCAAGAACTTCCTGTGTCTGCTCTCTTCATATGCCCTTTGTCCCGCCAGTATTTCATAGAGCATGATTCCAAAGCTATAAGTGTCCACTTTTGTCGAGAGTTTCTTGGAGCGAAGATACTCGTCGGGGAGGTAGGGCCTTGTCCCGTGGACACGTGACACAGTGACATACGATGCCCCACCCCCTTCTCCAGTCATCTCTCGTGCCAAACCAAAGTCGCCCACCTTGGCTTCAAAGTTTTTGTCCAGCAAAATATTGGCACTTTACAATCAAAAAAATTTTGCGTAAATACCTCAATATATCACTACACTAGATAGTTAAATGCATTTTAATTATACACCAACAAACAATGCTCTATTTTAAAATATAAATACGTTGGAAAGTTTTAAACACTCTACTATAATAAGCTATGGCAAATTCCACCTGCATTAGTATAACTTCAATAACTATATTAAGTTAACTTTTTAGTTAACTTTTAAGTTAACAAATACATTAAATATCTTAACGTTAATTATCGATTTATATTAATTCATAATTGCATATATATAATAATATTTGTAAAGGACAAACCTCAGCGCCTTAAAAATATAATATAGATGGTTAAGTTGCAGTAGTTTGTAAAGCAATAATGTTGCCAATATAGGAATACTTGCTCGGATGAAGTAACTATGATCGCATTACAATTATAACTTATGGCTTAATTCGCTTATACTTTTTGTAAATTTAATTTTTACTAACTTTTCTAGAGCTGATCTGTTATTATGAAATTAACAGTAATTACCTCTTAATGTCTCCATGAATGAGAGGCTTTGTTCCAATGGAGTGTAGAAACTGAACTCCACAGGCAACTGCCCTCGCAATGTTGTATCTCAATGTCCAATTGAGAGGATATGTGCGGTTCTGTTAACCAATTAGGTATAATTAGCACTCCAACTAACTTTAGATTACTTAATTAAAGTTAACATGTTGTGTTTATTACTCTGCAGAGAAGCCTGTCTTCGAGTGATCCGTTTGGCATGAATTGGTAGACCAAGCAAGGGTGCTCTCCCTCAAGGCAGAAGCCGTAGAGAGGAAGTATGTTGTCATGGCGATATGAATTCAAAAATTTAAGCTCTCCCATGCTCTGCCTCAACTGACTCTGAAGGAAGGCAGGGTTGGCTCTCTGTCAATTAATTAGACAATTAGTTCACGTACCTATTTAATTAATCACCAAAGTAAGTAGATATCTAATACTAATACATTTATATGATAGGGATAACCGCCATTAGTAAATTATTCTAATGGAATTAGCAGTTGAGAATACTATAGCATTATAATTTAATGAAAATGGAAGTTATTACTTTTGGGAGTTGAGTTTTACATGTAAAACAGCGCTGATGCTAAACATAAACTTTAATTGGCAAAAAAACGCTTCCAGATTGGTTAAGGATGATTAGAAAGTAACAAAAATGATGCTTTAGAAATTTCAGTCTCATATATTTTTTTGCCCAATTTAGTTAATTGTGATATGGAAGTAACAAAAATTGCATTTAAAAGTTTTGTTTTGTCTAGAGGAAGTGCACACCTTAAGTCTAAAACTTGAGTTTTCAGTTAAACTGTGCGTTATACATCCAAAATGTACTTGGGGTGCTGAAAGTATACTCTCGTCTTATGACCGACGGGTCTGGTATCTAGTTATAATATAATTTAAATTTGTGTCCTGATATTATGAGTTCATTATTCTAAATCCAGTTAGGCATTTCATTCTAATATAGTTATATAATTAAATAACATGTATTTGCACAATTAATCCAAATGCAATTAAGTAATTTGCCCGACTGTAATTCGATAGTATATCCAATTGTAATTAAAGGAAGTGCAACTAAAAATTAATCGAAATGCAACCAAACAATTATTCCAAATACACTCTAGCAGCTAATCTCAATGTACAAAGTGTAATTGACTAAAATTTTAACTAAAATATAAGCCAAAATAAAGTCAAATATATATATAATCAAACTCAAATGTAAATAGCCTATTGTAATCTAGTGATGAATTATTGTGTAATTACCTCAATTATTTTAACTTCATTATGTAATTGACGCAATCACTTATGTAATTACCTGCTCCATTCGCTTGATAGCAACAGCAGTGTTCTTCCAAATGCCTCTGTATACAGTACCGAAGCCACCTTTGCCAATGATATACCTTCGCTCCCAATTCTCAGTCGCATGCTGCAACTCTGCATAGGGAATCTGCGGCAGAGAACCAACTGAAGAGTCTACAGCTAAGTTTCCGTTCACTTCCAACTTCACCTCATCTGTTCAAAGGGCAAATATTACTCACTTTTCATTATTTATTATTCATGTGCAATGTTAATAGTTAGCTAAGTTAACCAAATTTAATTATGAATTTATTTACAATTACTCCTCCTTGCTAATGGAACAGTAATTAACTAACTTGTAACTAACAGTAATTACTGCAAAGTTTAAGTAGGCTAAATGTAGGTCAGGTATACCTTTTTTCTCGGCAGAAGGGGTCTCGGGGAGTCGTTTTGATTTGTGGAATGTGTCGAGATCAATCAATTGAACTTCAGTGGAAGGGTCCTTCAGCAGAACATGCAGCTTCTCGTCTACTGCAGTGATATGGATTTAAGAAAATGTACAAAGTGATATAGTTTTTGAATAACATAAATGTAGTCTCGTATATTAACAGTAGACACAAACTTCCTAGTGCTAAAATCAGTGGGATCAAGGCATAAAATTTACAATAAAGTTATATTTATTATATGTAACAAACGACTCATGTTTGAATGAAGTCAAGGCAACAATAAGTTTTGTTATGAATCAGATTACCCAAGTTAATAATCGTTTTCATTGCTCTGTAATGGCCGAATTTTGCAAGTAGTGTGAACAGTTCGTTAATTGTGTGATTCTGATTTCCCCATGCCGAGAGCAAAGCATCGGTTGGTGATCCTCCGCGATAAACGCACCGACCAAACTCACTCAGCTCCATCGGCGAGTAGGACATCAAACCTCCTCCTGCAATTAACGGACAAATATAGTTTAGATTTAATATATTAGTTTATGATTTAGTTACAATTGCCTCTTAGGTTATGCATAGAAATGAGTCTCACTATAGGTACATATAGCTGTGAAATGTAAGTAAAGTTCCTTTATTAATAGACAGCTGCTAGTCACTTGTCTCAACAATTGTATTAGATGTACTATAGTTATAGTGTGTGTAGTCATTGGTTAAATTTGTTGCAGTTTTTTGTCTTTAGTTGTTTTAGTTTTAGTTTTGTGTAGTCTTTAGTTGTTAGTTCTCATTATTTATAATTGTTAGTTTAGTTACAGTTTTGAATAGTTTAATAGTCACAAAAACAGTTGAAATTAGGTAAATTTAGCAAGGGTACTAGGTTTGATCTGGTACTCACCAAGTCCTTCCCATTGGTTATTTTCATCAAGGATTCTGCAAATATCTTTTCGTTCAACGTATGGTATATCGTACACGTACTTTGGTAATTGGCTTCTTGACATTTCACCACTTTGATGTTTTCCTTTTTGACCCCAGTTTGGCACACACTGTTTAACTCGCTTTAGACTACTATTTGAAAAAGCCAAAATGTTCAACTATTAAAAACAAAATATTTAAATATAAAGTGAACCAATAGTCGGCACCTTAATCTATAAAAATCACAGACCAACCCCTAATATTCCTATGTAAGCTTTATGTTGCCAACCAAAGAAAAACCCAAATCAAATAACCTAAAGTAACAAACCTTATTGATATATAATGCTTCGAATGTCTTTAAGAAAATTAAACTTTGGAAACGTTGCGAGGCCTTTAGAAATAAAGTTCTAAAGATACAATGAGGTTTTGCTTATACTCAAATGCAGAAACCATTACTACAAATTAATTCGTCCGTGCAAACTAGGTTAGGTTTATTAGTGGCTTAGCTAACCACTAGCACCACATTATGCTCTATGATACCTTATCACCTTAATTTTGTGTTTTAATATTGTCAGTACTACAGTACTATATGGGCCTCTCCCCATTGGATGCCGACCTCTGATATGAAATTAAGCAAATTTCAAACTAAAGTGTAAGCGCCATGCTCCATATGACAAAGATAAACACAACCAATTTATGTAAACAAATTCCGTAATAAATACAAATATTTAGTATAATAACAAATGCACCCTTTCGTATTTTGTCAATTATGTGTTTCACTGCAATAAACATGCATAACGGAATAAATTGATTTGTTTTATGCATCTAGCTAATGTTTGTTTATTTATTGTTTATGCATAACAAGTAACCGGTTAATTCGTAGAATTAGGATTTTTAAGCTAAACACTACTTGTTGAAATAAAAAATATTTTGTACTTATGCGTTGTGTGGCTGACCGAGTTCGACAGCGTAGCCCACGGCGAGTTTTGAAAACTCGTGGATTTGCTCGAAGCTCACTCTGTCCACCGTGTCCCGCTCGGTGTGCATGTCGGGGAAGAAAACGAGTTCGGAGGGGAATGCCACCAAGAATCCTGCGTAGAAGAAGGAGGCGTGGTCTGAGCATGCGTAGTTACACCTCCGATCAGCCCATCCATAATCTAGGTACTCCTCAACAATCAGTCGAAGGAAGGCTGTGAGCTTGGCGTTCACGAAGTCCGTGTTAATCCCAATCTCATTACTCCCTGGATTGTAGCCCGTGACATCAAAGTTCATCATACTCACGACATCCACACCGTTTGCTGCGTAGGCATCAGCGATTTCACCTGACCCCCATAGCCCTACCTCCTCGGCAGCGTACCACTGGAACTCGATGGTCCTGCGAGGGATAAAGTCCGAGTAGAGAAGGCCCCTTAGCGCTTCGAGAAGGGCCCCCGAACCACTTCCGTTGTCATCGGCCCCGGGGGCGGGTCTGGCGGAGTTAAAGTTCAATGAGTCGAGGTGGCCACCGAGGATGACCACTTCGGATGAAAGGGTGGGGTCTGCACCATTGATTCGAGCGATGACGCTGGGCTGGAGCCATGAGTGCTCAACAATTTCGCCTGTGGCGCTTCCATTGTAGCGGCTATCAGCGATTGATGATTGGATTTCAGAAAGGAGCCAAAGCGCAGACTCCTCGCCAGTGGCAGATGAGTAAAGGCGATTGAAGTAGGAGGTAAAATGATTTAGAAAAGTGCGCGTGCGCTCGATGCTGAGTTGTGCGATTGCGCTGTTTGTCGCCGTTTGAAAAAGTACTTCTTCCGGAATTCCTTAATTAAAAATTAACTCCATTATATTTATTATTGATGGTACTGTTGTAAGATACAGTATTGTACTATATTTTTTTACTTATCTAATTAATATATTTAAAAGCAAAGTGGAGAGAATATTGAAAGCAAGAAATAGGGTAGCTATGGGCGTATACTCAAAGAAGGCTACGTTTGTAAAGTACTAGATAAATGGTTTTTGTGGTGCATGCACCAAAGAATAAGTAAAATTTACAAAAACAGTTAACATTAAATAATAAGTTAAAAACAACTAGTTAAGCGCAATTAAGCATTATCTCTAACTATTTCAGTGCGAAGTTAAAACTAGAACTTGGCTCTTAAAAATTTATAACGCGATGAAAAAGAAAGATTGTTCTTCATTCAAAAGTACTTACGCTCCTCTCGTGCTAGATTTTGAGCCTTTGAAGGGGCCCTCTCAGTAATATCCCTGAAGTTGATGTGAGCCTTCTTAAGGGCCATGATCCCTTCTTGGGAGAGCCATTGGCCTTTGTCTTCCTCACTCAACTTGATAAGTCGCCTCTCTTCATTTTGAGAGGGTCGAGCAACGGTTGTTGAGAGCAGGCAGGCCGCCAGGAGCGTTAGGACTTGGACACTTCTCATCTTGATTTTTGGAAAAGGATCTATTGCTACCTCCATACATTTCTAACGTATTTATTTCAGAAGCAACCATTGTCTGATTTCCAGAGAATGTCCAGGATTCCCAACATTGCGTCACGTCCGTTGAGGCCATCTTGGCCAATGTCAGAGATTAGGGTGACAATGGCCATGTCACTCATGCTTCCCCAGAGTCAAGTACCCGTATTAGAAATACGTTATTTCTAATTATTCTCAAGTGGGAATTGGTCAACTAAATTAAGTTAGATACGGATAAAATTCCTTCCTCTTGTAACGTGTTGTCCTATTAATCAATATTGTTCATATAGAATTCGTAGTTTTAGTGGTAGTTGTAAATGACGTTTAATGAAAATATTTAAATGAAAAATATCTACTTATTTATATCTTCTATAATAGTCTTCCTTAGATTTTGTAGCATTTAACTATTTTAGCCGTGGTCATACACGGGAAAGATTTAGGAGTTAATACGCCGTCTACTTCAGCTAGTGTTGAGTTTTTGCTTGACAAGGTTTACTCTGAGCTTATTATTATTATGACTATTATAAGTATTTTAATTAGAGAGAATTGTGAATTCTCATCCTCATTAGCAGTATTCAAGGAGTAACATTTGCTTGGATTTGAATGAAGTGGGTACACTCTTTGTTTTATGTAGTAAATAGTGTTGCGCCAAACTAAAATCTAGTATTGTACTCCGCTTGGTAACCAAGATTCGGATTAAGCAGACAGCCTAGAAGCTGAATGCAGGACTGCATTTTAGCACAAATTTCGAATTTCCTTCGTTCCAATCCAACCTTAACATTTTACTCAAGACGAATGCTAATAAGTGTCAGATTCTGTCTTTGAGTCTAAGGAAGTTCATATTAGCATAATACTAAATAGCATCTCATTGGTGTATAAATATTATTTACATAGTTATTGAAGACTCGCTTAAGCAATTCCCGGACAGGAGGAAGATAAGAAACCAAGCTTTTGATACGTACTTCCCTTTTCTAATTGGTTTAAAACGCTTTGAAAATAAAAACCAGTCTAGATTATTTATTGTAGCGTTATTTGACACCCGTTTCACCACGGGCTTGTTAGGCTATTTTCGAAAAATAACGAGCTCCACAATTAGTGAAATTGAGGAGTGAAACTTTGAGATCATAAGATTGACATCATCGGCTCGACTATTTGAATTACCAGATACTTTATCAAAGTTTTTTCACGTGCTATGCCGACCTAAATTGGTATCCTCTGATAACGCCGACAATACAATGTACAGTGAAATACGCGACAAAGTATTGTTGAACATAAATATGTTTATAATTAAATAAAGTCGACACTGCAAATGTCAACAAATTAATAATATCGACTGTGAACATATACAGACAGTTTAGATGTCTGGAATTGAAAAATTCTCACATTTAAACAAGGTAAAACTAGCGATCCCTAAAATCCACAAGTTTGAACCCAACAAGAAGAATTTGCCTAAAATAAAATTAATATGAAACGTACGTAGGACAGTTCAATATTTTCACTGCAGAGAACGTTGGTGCTAATGGATATAAGTCTAGGTTTAAATAGTTTTAAACAGACACAAAAGCCAATATTACCAACTAGAAAGCTAACGCGTCTTACGAGTAAGTTTAGTTTGCTAGTTTTCATCGTCCCTTATTTTTATTTTGTTCAAGTTTCAGCTTTCCCGACACAATTTATGTAATGCCCATCTACGGAAGCTAGACAATGTTAGTAACGGTGGAGAAGCTTTAATGTAATTTTGTTTTTGATTTTTTAATTCAAACGCATAGGCTCGTGTTTTTAAGCACGCACAACACACCTTTGGCTAATCAAAAATTACGTCTATGAAGATACGACATTTGATATATTGAACGTACACAAAATGCTAGTTTCGCTCGCTGCAGCGAACGGGAACTGTAGTTTCAAGGTTTGTGTCTAGCAAACATTTATTGTTAGAACATTACCAAAACTTATCATTGACGAAATTTTTAGGAATTGAAAGTGAGAATTATAGGAGAGATAAGGCGGAATCTCTCCTTTCAAACAGCAAATTGCATTAAATTAAAGTGTTATTTTTATAGCAGGACTCGCCTATGTAAGAGAGTTAGATCGGTTTTCCCATGTAGTTTTTATAGCTAGGATGTAAAAAGAATATTATTTTTTATAAAGCTTCTTAGTTCAAACAGGCTTACGCTTGCGCTTGAGATCTCTCCATTCCCTTCTTCAGTGTCAATGGTAGAGCCGAGGAAGAAGGACCTCCAATTAGAGACCAAAAAGAGGCTAGTTGCCGACGGATTTGTTTCGCTAAAAATATATATAATAGTTGATTTATTTATGTTGAAATAGAAAAAATGAACGCCCGGAAACATGAGTACGCTTAAGATCCAGCTGTTATACAAGTTTTGAATTTAGCTTAGTAATTCACATTAAAAGGTGTAGTTTTCAATTTAGAAATGGTGCAATTGTGCATGCGAGACTTATGAAATACTTTATTTAGAGATCATATATGTACGAATTTGTGATGACAATCAGTTATCTACTTATACGACCTTCATGAACTCCCCAACCTTAACGCATCACTATATTTTGTTTAAAACTGATTTTGTATTCCAATTGTAACCTAAATTATTTATGGCGCAAAATATGTATCATGACACGGTACGTAAAATTCAAAAATCTACTAATGACAACATTTTCCATAGTTTAAAATTAATTCGGCATAACTAAGCATCAAGCAAAATCTTTGTCAAAATACATCTTGAGAATTGCAATGCTGTGCTATATAAATAATTATCTCTAATTTTCTCAATTGATTTACTGTAAATTGTACTACTGTGATTTTCATTGTAACCTGCTTGTTCCTAAATCAGTTTCCACAAATTATCAATTTTTGATAGTAAGTTGGCGAATAGTTATAATTGCGATATGAGTAAAGATAAGATAATTATTGACTGCAGTAGTTGAAAATGCATTGATATCGGAATTAGGCAACGACCAATAGGAAAGCTAAAACGTGGCATTCCAGGTAGAAACTTGCACTAGCCAAGATGAAAGCATCCTCATTCCTAACCTTGTTCTTAGCAGCATCTTTATTTCAAGCATCTTTGGGTAAGTAAATTTCCAGCATCCAGCATTCTCAATAGTTAATTTACATAGTAAATGTTGTCGAAATTTGTAGGACTTGAGTGCTACAATTGCAATTCTGCAACTGACAACCCCGACTGCAAAGATAGGTATGGCAACCATGAAGGCCAATTGGAAACATGCGACGAAAGTACAGTAGCTCCATGTCCAGAACAAACTGAGCCAGGTACAAATATACAAATATAATTTGAAGCATTAATAAATAATCGGTTTCAAACGAATAAAGAAGCTAATGTACGTTAGTAGCAAAGAATTAATAATATGACTTCATGTGAAATCAAAAGTAATACATAAATTCGGTTTTCCCTAATTTGTGTCACTAATTTTGGTAGACTTATACTGACTTGAATATATATTTAGGAAGGTATTTGGCTGACGTCCCAGTCTACATGAGTGATTGTTAATGTGTGTAAAAATGTAGGTGGATTTTACTGTCCACATATAAGTGCTTTTTGAATAATGCAGGTCATTTTGTTATTTTTAGCTCCGGAAGGTGTGAGAGAGGCCCCTCAATATGTATGTTTTAAGAAAAAGGCGTGGATTAATCGATTGGTGCAGGTAACTCGGTCATGCATGGCCAACTGTGCCCTTCGAGAGAGTGACGCTTGTGACAAGGCAGAGTTTAACGATGGCAAGTCCAGGACTGAAGCCTGCTACTGTCTTGGTGACAAGTGCAACTCCGCCGTGACCATCACAACAACTCTGACACTCACCCTCACGCTCATTCTATCAGCCATCATCTCACTTTAACATAAGTGCTCCAAGCAGAGAATTAAATCCAAATAAAAATATGGTGATAGAAACCATCAACAAACTAGTTGTACTTAATGCACAAGTTGTCCAAACCTGATTTGAAAAGTATTGAGAATTTTTTAATTTAGTCACCATATTGGAACCCTAACATGATAAAACAATGACATTCACATTATCTCATAATGCTTGATTTCGCAATCAAATTACAAAAGATCCCTTGAAATTGAGGAGATTACAAAGCACTTCAAACCCCAAAATTTGCTCCATGTTAAAAAGCGCCAGTTTTAACTATCTTTTGGTGCTGTGCTCTATCTATGTCAATTTTTTGCTTGAAATTTAATTGATATTAACTAGGAAATAAATAGATTGAATAGAAATACAATATTTAGGAGAATCCAAAATTGCATTCGGTTTTAATGTGTTTTATGCTGACATTTCTAACTACAAAGCCTGATTTAAATCCTAATTAATTTACATAAGTTAAGGCAGTTTAATTCTACTTTTTTGGAGTAGGGAAATATGCAGCCTTTTGTTCATTTAGAATTCCGCAGTGCAATAAATCTTGCAAAATGCTAACTATCTATAAAAGTTACAATTGTTAAACATATAAGCACTGCTATTCCTATTCCTTTTAAACATACATTTCAGAATTTTTTGAAAATTGCTGTGCAAACACGTATTCTCAAAAAAGTCATTTCATATTTAGCTTGGAAAGACCGCACGACTTTTATTAGTTGTCAAGACAATGCTAATTTTTGTTTTACTCACAATCAGTTTAAAAAAATGCATCTTTTTGCTGTTGGACTGGAGTGGAAAAGAGATGAACTATGTTAAATCAGAATCTAAACTGGATATTAAAAATTAAACTGCGTGAAAAGTTAGGAAACGAGTGGTCACACTCAATAACTCATTTACTAAATATGAACATTCTAGTAATTTAATATATAATAAAGAAGTATTTGTTGGGCAGAACCCTTTTGCAATTATGGGTAATGTACTTAAAACTAGCCAAAGAAGCCTGTCCTAGAACAGGAGTTCCTATATACAGAAAATGAAAATCCTCTTGTTCTAAGACGGGCCTATTGGTTTTAATGCTAAGCGCAACGAAAAGGCCATGTCGTCAGAATAATAGGTTTGAGTTTGTCTTTAGTCTTTCCAGCTCCATCAAGTGCTCCGTGTTGACATGTCTTGGGTAAGGGCTCATTGCGGCCAACCGAAGGCTGCCTGACGTCTTGATATTTGGAGTGCATCCAATCCGAAGTGACCTTGCAAGGGCTATATCCCAGGGAAGTTGATGTTCCCAGAGCCAAGTCCACACGACGCAGACCCCTTGGAAGCAGTTGTCAGGATACATTGACTCGAAGCAAAATGACTCCCCTTCGTAATTGAGCTCCTTAAAAAACTGGACGTTGGTGTTAATGGTGATCATGGACATAATTGGAAAGTCTATTAAAGGGACACCCACTTCGCTAACAATCTCCACGCTTCCAGTGAGGAGCCACTCGGCAAAAAATGTTGCCGAAGGAATCCTGTTGTCACTGGCCACGCCCACGGACCGAGCAGACCAGACACGGTCATAGAAGTCAACTGGTTGGGCACAGGAGCCCTCCATGTTGACAGCAGCCGAAGACGTCTCAAAGGGCTCATCTCCAAACGTGTAATTAAATCCACTATATGTCACCCAACTGCAATTCAAAATCAACATTGGTTGCTTTATATGTAAATATTTCAAATCAATATTTATGTTGCTTGTATTCTCAGTACCAATGAGTACCAATGAGTGTTTGGGAAACACGACATTCACTATATTAATCGTCGTGAGTTATGTGCGTGCTTGCAAAGCAGTTGCACTTCTAAACTGCAATTAGGCTTACTTATAAGCGCATTACACTTTACAAATATTCCAATTTTTAACGTACAACCGCTCATTCCTAGTAAAAAGTTGAAATTGGATTTTAAGACTCGCCAAACAAGTCAATCCTAAGACAGAAAGAAAAAACTAAAATTCTTCTTGTGTACGAATTGCTTCACTAATATTGAGATTTGCAATCCAATCCCTATTTCTATAGATGCATGTGTAACGTAAATAATTTCTTTGATTTTAAATCAGTATAAAATATTTCACGAACTGACTATTATCAATTTACTTCTGTTATTGTTATTTAAACCCGATATCGTTATGATATAGTTAAGGTATTTAAGCTAAATAAAAAGTATTCCAAAGTATATTGAATATACACTAGCCTAGTATGCCCGTTCCAAGACAGTACGCCCAAAATTCTAATTTTTTGATGGGCTGGCTTTAAATAATTAAAATTTGACACGTACATTCCTCTGTTGCAATTGAGAGCTACTTCATCTTGAGAAAGCTCTGGCTCGCTTTGATAAATTGTACGTTGATTTCCATTGGCGTACGTCAAATTGAAGTGTGGTGTTATTGCGTAGCAAGTCAGAATTTGAAGGAAAAATGCCAATGCCACAGAAATCGACGCTTTTTCTAACAAATGCATTTTTGAACTAACAACTGATTTGCAATTACAAGGGTTTTTCTTTACCTAGGATCGTATCGGAGCTATATAAAAAAAAACAAATTTTATCTCCTTTTTGGTTTTGACAGGTTTTAATTGATCAGTTGATCTACTTGTCATGCGACAATTTCTAGAAGTGTTTTTGAAATGCTTCATTTGTAACAAACAACACTGCTTCAAGTATTTTTGCGTGTCAGTACAAGCCAAACGTTTAGATCATGGGTTATTTTCAATAATTTAAAAACTAATTAGCAACAGAAATAGAACGGGTTTTATTTCCCTTTATTGTAAAAAAAAATACAACATATTTTGCCCTTGATACGGATATGGGTAGAACCGGTATTGATGATTGATTTAATTATGGAATTATGAAATAGAAGCCCATACGCCAATCGTTTTGTAATACAAAACTTAATTCATATTAAATGATGTTGTGTTTAACTTTATTCAAAGTTTTGATATTTCTGTTGAACCCCACTTTGAAATCAGGTTTGTGTTCGAGATTTTACTGGAACATATTGATAGTGCATAAACAACTTTTGTAATTTTGACTACGTTATTTCATTGAAATGTGGATCGTTCTGTGAATGTTCGTAGAGCACAAATAGTTTGCCCATTAGCATGTGCGCCGTTAGATGACAGTGAACCATCCAGAGGCCAGGGTTATGCGCCACAAAGCGAATCGCCACCCATCCACACGCCGTCCCACTTGCATTGCTTTCGTGTTTTTGAGCCGGGAAAAGAGTCACCACGTCACGAAACTGGTTCCGGTTTTTCTGGACATTGTCATCGATTTGACCCTGGGCCAAGACAGGGTCATAGTCATCTGGCCCCTGACCCACGACATGGAAGGCGTGCCCATGCATGTGCCAAGGATGCTGCTCACACTCCCCGTCGTCACTCATTCCATTGACAAAAACAAGTTGTATTGACTCGCCTTCCAGAATTTCATAGATGTGCTGCCCTTGGTCGAGTGTC
>VYYI01000575.1:0-29006 GCA_021029175.1 Bilobella aurantiaca
AAATCGAACGGGGGGGATTCGCTAACGTATAATCGCGGATGTCCTTTATTTTATTAATTTTTCAGTAAACTTTTTTTTATGATCCGATTGTATGGATCGAACTTCACTAATGTTATTTAAATTCTTGGAGGCTGTTTCGCAAGGTTCGTAAAACATAGTAAAAATTATAAAAATCTAAAACCGGAACTGAAATTTTCCCTCTAGTACTTCATTTTTTGAAGTGTATGAAATTGACGGGAATTGTAAATGCAGAGTACAAAATACTTTGGCATTCAAGATTTGCCTTCAGCCGTAGATTTCATAAAGCTCGTGCTGACTTTTAGAAAAGTTTTATGAATTACTTCAAGTGCAGAGAAATACAAGCTGAGATCCTTCGGGCCAAGTTGGATGAGAGCGAGTCTTCAAAGTAAAAAGTTTTTTAATTAGCGATTTTTGAATTTTTCCATTTCCAATTCCCCGACAAGGCTTTGGCTTTACTGTACTGGACATACATACCCAATGGATAAAATATTAATAAACCGGAAAACTCATCTTGTATAAAAATAGAATGTGCCAAAATAGAAAAAGGACTACCTTATACTAGGACTAGAGCAATGGCTCTTGAAGATGGATTGATAAGGGCCCTCCTAGGATTTAGTGCTAGAGGAGGAAATAAGGTTATACTTTTAACCTTAATAGAAATTGAATTTTCCCCCTCTGCAGATAACGTGGATTGATGGAAGTGGGCAGGAGATCAAGTCTGGAGTTGAAATAGTCAAGGAGGATTTAGAGGATCGCAAGAGACAGAATACGCGCTCCATTTTGAAATTGACGCCCAAAAAGGAGCACCATAACAAAACTTTCACCTGTCAAGCCCACAATCGCCCTGCCAAGGAGGTCATGAGTTCCTTCATTCGGCTCGAAGTCAAGTATGCCCCCAAAGTTACCCTCAAAATCCTGCCCAATCAAATTCGCGAGGGCGACACAGTGAGGGCCTCCTGCCGAGCCGAGGGAAATCCACCTGAAATGGTCTACCGCTGGTTTCTCAACGACCAAGTCATTGGTGGCGACCATGGCACTGTTCTTACGATTCAAAATGTCACACGCCTCCGCCATGACGCTATTGTCAAATGTGAAGTACAAAATTCCGTGGGGAAAAGTGAGGAGTCGCAGACGCTTCAAGTAACATGTAAGTTCTTTTTTTTCTAGTAAAACTGATACGCCAACCATCCGAACTACATAGTAAAACGTTCATAGAGTAAAAAAAACGTGTAGTTACACAAGTATATAAAGTAGTGAAAGAATATTTAAACAGGTTTGCATTGCCAATGGATCAAGGAATGCATATGAAATTGCTGTTTTTTTTCAAGAACCTAATATTTCAGAGTTCTAAAATAAATTCCAAAATTTAATTAATTATTTCATCCTATTAGTATTATAAATCTGATTAAAATTAAGGAGTTAATGATGAGACAAACCTTAAAAATGTTGGCAGACAAATTTGGGGTAGTAATTTGATGCGCATTTGTAAACGACAACATTCTACGCGTCATACTCTCTTAGGTATTTTTCGTTACAATTTTTGAATATTGCGGATAAATTTTTTCGTATTGGTCAGGGTAACTAATAGGTATTAACGAACTTAGCTACGATAATGTACTAATAGTGAATTTTTGCGCTAAATGTTGTGTTTATTATGATTTAAATTTATGCAAGCAATAGGGTAAATAAAATGATACTATTGATGCTAAATATTCCCAATTTAGCATTAGAATTAGCAATTCGGTAGCTCGTGCATTTATGTGTCTTTACAACTGGACGATTTTTCGACTGGCTGGCTTTTGAGGGAAATGAACTATGGAAGCGTGCTGGTGGCTTTTTAAGACAAAAGCCCGTAGCATGTTTATTTTCCTTCTCTTGAAAGGGAATTTCAACTATTTCTGGAAGGGAATTGGGCTCTGTTGAGCTCTGCCTTTTCAACCGGCCCTGAATGACAGGAATGGCATAATGGAGACTTTTAATGTTGTAATAACAATCGATTACTTCCGTATTCTGCTCTCGTTCTGTCCCTCCATCTACAGTCGAAATCTATTGTAGAAGACAGAAATATGGCCTAAGCTACTACCCCACTTTCTCCATTCCCACGACGCACGCACTTTGTATGCAGCAGCAGTTCAGACCCAAACGAACTCCGCTTTCATGTTTCCCTCCAGATTCAACTTTCTCCGTTCATCATCCCTTCAGGTGTCGTAACTTTAAAACGAAATTGCAGTTCAAAGTTCACGTAACTGATATTTATGCAACCTAGTCGATAAAAGGGTCAATCGACCCCATTCACCCAATTCCAATTCACAAAAGGCGAAATGGACCAGATCCCAACCATTTGGGCCAAATCGCTTTCAAAGAAAAGAGACATTGCAGATTCGATTGTCGGCGGAAATTCACTGGGGAGTGTTTGAGCGGTGGAGAAAGCATTGTGAAAGCAGGGAAAGTACTCGAAAGAGGACTATAGCAGGAGTACTTTAGATTTCAAAATTCCCTCTAATCCTCCCCATTGGGTCAGATTATGAATAATTGAAAACATAATTACGACCTGGAGAGATGCTGTTTAGGAAATGGGGCGCAAAAGCAGTTGAAGCGGTTCGACGCAGTGCAGGGAAAATCAAGCCGCTTGAATAATTTAGGCTAAAGCAGAGACAAAGGGAAATTGAGTTGGCTGAGGATATGAAAATGGGAGAAGCACGTGACTGAGGTTTCCCATTGAAGCAGGGCAATGAACCAATCTCTGTTTAGGATTAACTTAGAAATTTGTGAGCACATATTTTTGTCTCGGATTGGAGTGAGTAGTAGCTATGTTCAAAATTTTGGATTCTTTGAATAATATGTATAATTTGAAAATGACTTTCATATTGGTACTATAGATGAGTTTCCATCATAACGTAAATATAATAAGTAAGTTCAAAATCATAGCAGTTAACAATATATGTGACAATTTGATATTTCCAACTTTAACTATGAATAAAATTGAAATCTAGGATTTTTTTTTTTATAGTTTTTCAAATTCTAAAACCTTTAGAGATTTGTAAGAGAACATTTTGTTTTATGTTATCTGTTCTAAGGCCTGAATTTCAACTTGCAAGGCTTTAGAATTCTGGTAGTCGCACCATGGGAAGCTTGTTTTCACAGAGGGATGTCTCACAAACTAACAAATATACTAGTTTGCTTTCTCCATTTTCTCTTAAGAAAAATACAAGCACAGAGGTAAGAATTCAAGAAACTTGCCGTAAATTTCTTCTATTTAAAATCACAAGCTAAGCAACTTAAAAGAAAGCTACAACTTTGTGGATTTTAAATGCATTATAGATGAACAGGTAGGAAGAGGTTAGACAGAGACACTTGTCTCCAAATTATGATATAGCGAGCCCATAAATCATTAGGTCCTTCTTTCCCTGATTTCAAGTCCTCCCTCCCAAATCTACTCAAAACGATTCGCCCTTCAAAATGGAAATTCAAAAGCGCCTGGGCTGAGAAGCGTCGTTTTATTCGTTTTTCCACTTGAAATGGCTCGGAGTCTAAAGGAAGAGTGAAAGGGAAATTTCAAGTTGAGCAACTTCGCCTCATCAGCCTCTCGCGTCCTGGACCCTTATTTCCATCTCCTGAATTACGCCTAATTGGAGATGAATGCTACATAATAAGCGTCCATTCTCATTTTGACTAACACTCTCCAATTTATTACTCCATTCTGCACATCATAATGAAGTTAGGCCCTTCCCCTCAGCACCAGCACCACCTCACACTTTCACCATTTATTATTTTCCAAAAAATTTGGCTTAAAACCGGATAAATTTCCAACTGCAACCCCGATTCTTTAGCAACTTACAACATACTGATGACCTTCTAAAATGCAAAACTTTAATTTATTTAAAACAAATTTTCGAAGTAATTATGAGGAAAATTTACCTCTAAATATGAAACCAAGTTGTACATATTTGAAACAAATTAAAATTTTCTTTATTAATAAGGTGTGTTACTGAAGAAATTCCACAATACCTGAAACGTATACTAAAAAACACACCAATTTTCTTGTATGCTTAATTGGTCTGAAAAGGCATTACAAGGAGATTTCATTATGTAGCTTAACGAATCAAACATTTTCCCCTTATTCATTTGGAAATATACTATGAATTGCCTATGTAATACAGGCAAGATAAAACCGTTCTGTGATGAGCCAGGTTTATCGAGCTTTTTTTTTTGGACAAGTTTGCTATTATGTTAAATTAATTAATGCGAGATACATCCGCAAAGAGTATTCCTAAAGACTGAAGAGCAGAAGGAAATGTATGGTTTTCAAGACAATGTTGAAGTTTCTCTTTGGTGTGGCGTGAGTAGAAAAATCGATCATTTTTTATCCACTTGAGAAGAGGAAGCATCAGATATGTCAAGTCAAGTCTCAGCGAGTTTTAGTGACAGAGAGCAGTCAGGAACCGACAGGGAAACCTTACCTTCTGTCTCTGCACATCCAGTCTCCCTTCTAAGGGCCTTAGCCTCGCTTTTATAGCCACTGGGCTTTTATATCCATACTTTCTCCTTCGAAAGTGTGGCACATCTACTTCTGTCGAAAAAGTATGCAGTGAGAACTGAGAGAATTCCTTGGAGGCTTGTTTTCCTCTCCTCTACTCACAAGTCGAAGATAAACATCCGTCAGATGCAAAAATGCATTTTTCTCGCCCTGGCATATTTTGGGAGATGAGTAACATCCGTTTTCCCTTCAGAAAAGACCTAGGCTCTCAAAATTTAGCTAGGGTAGCATCTGCAGAACGAAAACTTTCTAGAAAAAACTTACTAGAAATCCATGTACGTTCACCCTAGTCTAGCTCATGCCATTTCCCCTTAGAGAGCTGACAACCCGACGACATGCATCTTCTTGACTTCCGCCTCTAAATGTCAATCTTTGTCTTTGTCTCAAAACACTATTTTTAAAGTGCTACGAGCCGCTTCAAAAATGCGCATGCCATAGTAAGCTGGTAGGGTCAGGGATCAAAAGTGTCATCGCTCGACTCCCATTGGGGATTGAACTGACAGGAATGGTGCATGAAGCCAATTTAAGAGCTCAAAACGCTTTCGATACGCTGCGCTGCACAACTTTTTTTTCTTGCAAATGTATTTAGAATATTTACACATCAATATAAATTCAAAACAGTGCCATGTGGACAAGCTTAAACATAAATTCAATGGTTTTATTGGTATAAATTTATGAGTTTAATTAACCTTTTTAATGCTTAAGTATTTGACAACTTTTGTTTTTATGATACTTAAAATTAAGGTATCGATATATTTATCAACATACTAAAATGAGTTGATGCAACAACGTGGGGTATTTTACATCAGCAAATACTATTAACACTGCAACTACTATATACGGAATCAGGATTTTTGTGTAAATTGTTTTGTTTTTGAGAAAAAATAACAAGAAGCTGTATCAGATGAGTTGAAAACTTTTTCAAAAAAATTCTCTATTTTTGTTATCAAAGAAGCAATAACCCTACTATTTTCCATGTAGCAATGCTTTGGTGCAATGCGGGGGTGTGAATCCTTTGTGTTTGAATTTGCCGCCGACAGGCTAATAAAAGTTTGAATTATTCACTCAAGCCCTTATCAGCCGTCATCTTTCCTAATTTAAACATTCCCTCAGGAGACGCACTGGATTTAGGCGGCCGTGTTTGGAACGCCCTCAAAATTAAGATAGGCTTCTCAGATTAAACCCTTTGTAAGCTTCACGCGCTTCCATTCATATACTCTCTTGCCAAATTTTATATCTTACCTGAAAATTATTATCTCCGAAAACGGACTGTCTTAAGCGATAGTTATTTGTTGTTGTTCTGATATCCTAGCTATTACTATCGAGTGTTCCCTTATCTCCGGAAAACGAGTCTCAAGTTTCCAAAGGATCTTTTGCCAAATCCAGAGCCTCATGCTAATTTGCCAAATTTAAATATCTCAGCAGAGGCTATTCTGAGAGCTCAACAAATTTAATTGGACCTGCCATTATCACATTTCTTTTTAATATAAATCTCCAGCGCGAATCCAATTTCTCTCGATTTTATGTTTTGTGCTCCTCTAAATCCAGAAACATTCAATTAAATTAAATCTAAACTTTTTATAAAAACAATTCTCCTCGCCTCTCTAATCAGTACTTGAGCCGAAGCTCCTCTCCCTGTCAAATGCAGGTTAAACTTTTCTCTTTAAATTCTTTTAAGACGGCTCCTTCTTGCTCCGTAAATGTAAACCCTATTGTGAATTCCATTAATTTTTAATGAACCCCTTTCTCTTTCAAATGCCTTCCCGCCTCTTTTCTTCGGCACTTTAACAACTTTACATCAACTCCACTTCTGTCCTTCAGTGGCACACAACGGACCAACTGCGGAGAGGAAAAACGTTTCACAGACTCTATTTTTGCATTTTTTGCACGATTTCTGACTAGTTTTGTTTGCATAAATTTTTCTGTTTATGGAAGTAGTAACACTTAATGAGAAACTTCTAATTAGGTTTCGAGTATACACCTACGACAAATATTTGCAAGTTACTCTGAACTAAATTAAGGCTATAATATATTCGCGTCTCCCGGCAACTACTGACTTTATTTTTGGTGTTTCTAATTATGAAATTGCGTAGTAAACAATACGCTAAAACAAACTTTAATTTTTCACTAACGTAACACACAAAAACCTGAAGTGGCAGGATTTATGACAAAACTAGGTTCATTTTGCGTACTTGATATCACTATCATTGCCAAACTGTTGACGCAAAAAGTGTTAGAAGGTCTTATTAGAACCGATAGTTTTAGTAATAATAAACCTAAGACTTGTTGCTTGTTGTGCTACTCGTTAACAAGTGAAATACGCGTTGTAACTAAAAAAATTACTGTATAGTACAACAGAACGCAAACTAAATGCACAAAACAAAAGCCATTTTCCACTTTCTTTTCCTTTTGTTTTATTATAACGTAGAGTTGGCACTGCATGTTTGGCCTTAAATTTGAGTGACAGAGTTTGAGGTCATTTGTTAGCGTCTACATTTGACATTTTTCTCAATTCCATTTCCTTTTCCAGCCTACTCGGGATGACATGGAATGTAAATATACTGACGAGATGGGTATTCTTTTTTGAAAAAGTTGCATTCTAAGCCACGGTGGAAAAATATGGCGTGAGCGAGTGTGGAGAAAGTATAAATCCAAAGGGGCAAGTGGCGGGTCCAGTTGTGGTGATAAAGTGGAGAGAGGCGGATGATAGGAGTTGATTAAGTGTAGTTCGGTGGTTCGGATGGTTGCGTTTCGGCGGATATATTGGGCAGCGTGTTGGAGTCTAACTGGCAAGGAAATGGGAGATGCTAGTGGATAAAATGATAGTTTAACTTGATTTGTGTGATTCCAATGTGGACAGATGGGCCAGTCTTCCGGAATCGACCTAGGAACGTCCAGGCGGCCCTTGGCTCGGTCCTTACGCTCACTTGCGACGTCGAAGGGAACCCCAGCCCTCAAATCGTCTGGTTCCATGAACAGACTCTCGTGGTAAGAAAAGAGCTCAAAATCTACTTTCTCCACTTTAAACAAGCTGTTTACACACGTTTCAGCTTAACTGACTTCGCATGAATTATTTTATGGACACTTGCCCTCCACTCCAAGTTATTGGCCAACACTCAAAAAGAGTTTGGAAGTGCAATCCATAGTGAGGCTTTCAATTTTAAAAGTTATTGAACTTTAACGTGATATTACTTAGTTAAAAAAGTAATTCAAAGCAGGCTTTTCTTTCAAGGCCTTTCTTACATTATGAAAATTAGGAAAACTCTTACCATTAATATAGCAATCAGTTACTTGACCAAAATAGTACAAAAATCGATAAATTTAGATACATTTTAAGACATTCTAAATCACTTTACAAGCAACATCAATCGAATTCGGGTATCTATACCAAGTACTATTATGCAAAGTACAGAATAACTTGTATGCCTGTATTTTAAATATATGCTTATTCCAAAACCTAACTTTAAAACGTAATTGAGATTGCTACTTCTAAAGCACACAATTTATTGATTTGTTCTGTATAATATCTAAAAGGTAATTCTGCTTGTTTCGACTGAAGATATATATTTTCTTGAACTATCTGGCCGGAACCAGTCGTAGAACTAACTGGCCATTAGTAATGTTTCATCCTTTATTACAGGCTGTTAGTACGTTGCCAAATTACACGGTGACAGTGTCGCCGGAGACGGCAGGCAGGTACATCTGCCAAGCAGTGGTTCAGGGCTTTCCAGAAATCTCTGCCGAAGCTGTGATCCTGCTCAAAGGACCACCCAAGATCCTCAGTCAAAGGGTTCAATTTGGAGCAGAGGGAGAGACCGTGCGGCTCGAATGTCTGGCAATTTCGATTCCCAGGCCTGACCGAGTCACGTGGTCACACCTTGGGCGGGAAATTGATTTCCGTAAGTTCACTACCTTAATGCGTCCTACGACATTGCGCTTTTTGTATTGATTTACTTTAACCCGAAAGATTCAATATTCTAAAGTGTTAATTATTCTCTTCAAAATAAATTTTACAAAGCATATTTCATTGCCTGCACTTCGGGGTTTCTGCCACGTAGCAACACGTGGCAAATAGGTTTTGCTTACCGCCATCCTCGCTATTATTGCTATTCTCGCATAATAACGTGTGTGCCTTAATCTACTACCTCGCATCAATCAATACCTCTGAGGCGTGTGGCAAATTAAGTTGTTTACACAAAATACCATGTTTAGTGGTAACAAGACATCGGTCGACAAACAGTAATTAAGAAAACTATGTGTCACATATACATTAGTACCACGCTCAATTTCCTACTATAAGCTTGTGTCTCAAAGTAATTTTTAATATACTTACATTACAGTACAGTAAAAAGTATATAATGTAGCGTTTCCATTTTGTCCAGCACACGCATAACTAGCACATGCATATAAGTATCCCATAGAAATTTTCACGGTGTACTTTTTGTTTTCATAGTTTTATTAACAACATTATTTCGTTTATATATACAACTAAAATTTTTAGCTTCAAAAATAGAACACAGTGTCATGATAATCTATCATCCGTCTTAGCAGTTATTTAGCACTTTATGAATTCAGAATTTTATAATGAGTTAAGTGGATGTTTAGAAAATCGTAAATCATGGCACTCCACTGCATTCATTTAAAATGATACAGTGACAGTGGAATTAGAACCCGGAAAGGAAATAATGGAAACAAAACCGCAAGCCGAAATGCACTATTTACGGTTCTCTGACTCCCGTGTTTCATTTGAAAATTCCCGCTTCAAACACAGGAGGTAGAACATGGGAGAGCAATACGCATTTCCTATGATTTATGCATCGAAACTCCAGAATTCAAGAAGTCTCTCGCCTCTCAATGAAACTCTCTTTGTTACGACTCGACTAGCAAATTGTAAAGTCGGCTGCCTCAAGGAAATCCTTTTTTAACGTCTTAGAAAACGGAAGCTTAGCTACACTAGTTCCCTTCCGTCTTCATTTCTAAGAAAAAAAGTCTCCATTCCTTTGTGCGATGGTTACAAATCGAAACGGATTTACCCTCCGACAGACGCATAATTCAGATTGGGCCAAAAAAGGAATTCCATTTGAAACTCTTACTTTCTCTTCCCACCACAGCAGCGGAAGGGAGTATTATTTTCAAATCTAAAGTAAAGCTAAAAGTGAAATGGAGAAGGCTTGGGTGCGGGTAGAGGGGTAATGTGAGACGTTTAGCGCTCAAGCGCTGTCATTCTAGCCAAAGTGACAATTAGGAGAGGAACACGTGTTACGGCGGGGGATTGATTTGAAAGCCTCTGATTTACATTTTGGGCTGCGTTTTGCATCACGTTTTACAAAGACAATCAATTCCCAGTTTAAAGCCCCATTGATCTTTCCTTGTTTTGACTTTTTCTAAAAGGTACAAATGAAGGGGAATTCAAACAGAACAAATGTTGGCCACTTTTAAAGGGTTTACAAAATGCTAAAATAGTTGCGCCCGTGCTTGGAAAACGGAAGAGCGGATTTCTGTATAGAGATAATACGCTCTGCTAATAGCATATTTTTGTCGAGTAATTAATAAAACTAAAAAAAACAAATTCAAGCCCTTAAACTGTACATCAAAAATCCTTGTTATTCATTGCATGGTTGATTTTTTTAAACTGAAAAGCATGCAGATATTTTATCAAAATTTTCTTTTGAAATTATTAGGCCTGTTATTACCAATTATTAGGAGAATTTCGCGATACAAATTTTTTTTTGCAAAAACGTTTAGGATCCCATACGTTTTCGCAGTAGAGTGATATGCCATTGAAAAATAGTGTGAGAATCCTCAGTTAGAAGAAAGTGAATTCGAGGGGCTGATAATCTGAAATGTTCATTTGCTAAGAGATCCTTATGGTTTGGTCCATTTTATTGGTTCGGAAGGTGAAATGTGTGAATGCGCGGCAGTAAAACTTAGTTGTAAAAGGTCATAAGGGAGATGACCAAGGGCAAAAGTCCCTAGACTTTGGACTCCATAAAAAGCAACTGTTATCCTCCCTTCTAGGTGACTCCGAGTACTCGATTCTGGAGGATCCACTTCCGGACGGTGTGCGAAGTACGCTCGTCATTGGTAGTTCCCAAGAGAACGATTTTGGCCCTTACAACTGCTCCGTCACGAATCCATACGGAACTCACGTCATGGAGATCTACCTCATGAAGCACAGTGAGTAACGCTAAAAACTCTTCATATGTTCCTTCTGTTGCCTGCTTAACAATTATGTGCTGCGCTCTGTCTTAAATGTAATTATTGAAAAGCTTTTGCAAATTTTGCTTAATTATATAAAAAAAACAATGGTTCAGGGAATTAGTTCAACTAATTGCTATTAATATAAATCTGATAATTATCATTATCTTCAATTCCAAGTTATTTTTATAACTTTTGCTACTTTATTTTTTGCAAGGTTATATTATTTTTAACTTGAGCACCTGCTGGAACTTGGTTTGTACTCGAAACTACTTTGTACTTTTACCAAATTGTACTACATGTGGCCAGTTTACTATAGGGTTACAATGTAAATATACCGACTAACACAACATGAGCAATAGATACCTCGTAAGGTAAACAGATTGTATACTTTACATTTTTGTTTAGCTCTGTTTTAGTGGAAGTCAAACATTATGATGGACCAAGTCTTATAAATGAACAGATTCTTATTAGAAATGACATAAGCTTAAGTCCCAATGTAGGTTAATGGAGAGTGATGGACGCTTTTTGTCCTATGGCACTTTTTTATTCCGCGAATCAAGATTCGATCCCAAGAAGCCAGTGGAAAAAGCTGACGTCCTAGCCAGCTGGACCTCACGGCCCCTATCTTAAGTATCAAGTAAACGAAACTTATAAGTCACTATTGAAATTTATGCTTTTTTGCTAAACGATTTTTTTAGTGAAACTATCAGAGGGTAAAGCTATTATTAAATTTGTAAAGAAAAAAAAACTTAAAACACAGCAATGTTTTGTGCCTTTACTTTTCGTAATAGAAAGACCAAGTGTTCAGAACTTTATGATATTGGTTATGTCTCACAAGTGCGAAGTGATACTTTCCGTTTTCTTTGAAACCTTTCGTTAATAATCGTTTTCACAGTTTAACTTTCCCGGTTTATGTCTTTTGGAGTTGTAACTCCGAATTGAGGGCTCGGGGCTCTTAAAGTTTCCAATCTCGAACGTCTAAAATGGAGTATAAATGATGGAGGTCATAAAGTAGGGGGAAAGGTGTGATGTTAATAGTAAAATTGAAAAGTTCCGTTTGCTTCTATTGTGCCTCAATAATTTTATACCGCTTCACCGCACGCCTCTCTCTCCCTCTACAAATAAAATAACATCAACTTCCTCGCCGAGAAATGTAAATACAAATGTAACTTGCTCGCTCCCACCAGAACGAGAATTAAACGTAAAAGCGTAAATTAGCTTTGTAAGACCCTACATTTCAATGCTGGGTTGGTCGTTCCTTTAAATTAAAATTCCCTAGGCCTCCTTTTGGCCCTGATTGTAAAGCTAATCTCCGCCTACAGGACTTTCCAGCTACATAATTAAGCTGCATATTTCTGAAACAAGGTTTCATATCTTCAGAATTTATGGTGTGCGATTTTACGACTTTAGACGGAATACCAAGGTCATAAAAATACAAATTAGCAATTATCGTACACACAGTTGGGAAAAATAACATAAAAAAATGCGGCAGATACATGGACTAATAAAGTGACGGCACCAAAATTGAAAATTCAAGGAACTCTGAGTTGCAAGTTAAGTTAAGGGTGTAGGTGAGGTGTTGAGGCAATAAATGTGTTGATGGAAATTGTTAAGGCTATAATGAGAAGAGTGACAAATTAGGCCTTTTTACTTTTTTTGGAATTTGGAATCAGCCAAGCTTGGCCTAAGGGCCCGGGCTTCTCATTAGGAGAAAGTTTCTATTGGACAAAGGGAGCCATAACCCGTAATGAGTGTTCTTGTGACATAGTTTGGTAGGGTACTTGCGGCAAGTTTTCGAACTTTGTGAAATTTTCCCACTTTGGATGTTATGGCAAAGTCCCTAACCACCAATAGACTCATTTATCATAGCAAATTTTAATAACATGTCCATTTCCAGCACCAAGGAATTTGCAAATCTCTAATCCAGAAGTGGGCCAATATTCAAAGTTTGTCGCCTAAAAATCTCTAACCTCTTTTTTTTTACTAAAGATATTCACTAAACAAATTTGTCTTTTACGAAAAAACGTGAAAATATTCTCAATTAAAATGTTATTATTTAATGTATTTTAACTTGAAATTTGATTCTAAGGAAATACAGTATTAGGCAAGGTGTAAGATTAGGGATCAGTAATAGGCATGTACTATTCTAAAACTTATTCAGATGTTTATGTAGATTACCCTTAAATACTTCGCTAGAATTGTGGTTTGACTGAAACCTAGCTTACCTTTTTTTGCGCTGATTTGTTTACATGAAGTGCTCAAGAGATGAGAATTAAGTAAAGTTTAGCTTTAATATTTTTGTTAATGTTCATCGTAGTGTGAAAAAGTTAGGGCAGTGGTGTGGTGGGAAGATTAAAGATTGTTGATTATTTGAGAAGTGATTGGATTGGTCTTGGGCATTGGGCTTGGGACTAAAAGCTTTTTAGACCCAGGGATTTTTGTAGAGAGAGTATAAGAAGGCATTTTGAGGTTTTGCAGAATCTAGATTGTACGGCTAGGCCCCGAATGGGAAAGTTAAAGTTTGTTAAGCCCCAATTTCTGTTTCCATGTCTGTGCAGGGCAGGAGAAAGTCACTTTCCTTTTGGATTTCGTGGAGGAACTGCAAATAGGGATTTTATCCATCGATTTGTCAGTAATTGGTTCCCTCACTTTTGATCTGTTATAGCCACAAAAGGACTTTCTCTGCGGACTTTCTCTACCAATCTATGACCAAGCTTTTATAACAACCAAAAAGCAGTCAGGCAGGCAACCGATAGAGGGCGGCACTTTCTTTAATTCAAAATATAAATTTTAGCATAAAAAGCACATATTAATTATATATTACGTTTCTTGCCGCTAGGAATTTGAGAAAACATATGCATAATACGCACTATAATAAATGCATATATAAACGTCAAATTTTGAAGATATCGCCCGAATTATTTGTAGCTGAGTAATTACTTGCAGCAATAGAATATGATTCCACGACTTCCATTTATATCATGCACAATTAACAAAGAATGTAGTGGATATGAAAATATATTAATTGGATAATGAATAAATTTCTTCCGAATACAAGAGAAATGAAAACAAAAGAAGCACTCTGCTACTTTTTTTTTATCTATTTATCTATTTCCATTGCCCTTCTGTTTGCTCTACTGAACTGATTACACAAGATCAAGATCGGGTCAAGACGGAAGGAAGCACATTTTATTTTATCATCATCCATTCTTCCCACTCATTGTTTACTTGCTTTCGAGGCCCAACAGGGAAAAGGGCCATAAGCTAAGGGCTGAAGGTAGGGACCAAATTTACTTTCTCCCACGCAGCTTTCCCAGGGCTCTCAGCCCTTAGAACGACTTTAAGGCTCCAGTCCCTTCCACGGGAAAAATTGAAGTTGTGTAAATAGGATTTTTTTTACTTTCTTTCCCTTTCCTTCTGTTGACTTTACTGATGTTCCATTTTCTTACTCTCGTCCATCATGTTCACTCTTCCGTAAGTCATTGACCTCCCTCCAACTTTCACCCTCCCGGAAAACTTAGTTTTTGAGCAATTAAGACAAAAGTTATGATCATTTCAGAATAACAACTCTTTACAATTTTCAAGCAAGATTTAAAGCAAGGCTGCAGAATATGTTCGTCTTAAACAAGCCTATTCCTCCATTGACATTCCCTTTATTTTTTGTACACAAAACTGCTCGAGTTTTTAGCATTAATTGCACCTAAAACAATTAAAGATGGACTACGTAGCGGGCATATAATTGAGCTATGATTAAACTTAGGCAATATACAGCGCCAAAACTTGCCCGCAATTTTTGAACACAATTATTGGCAAACTACCAAGTGAGTATAAGACTTGTTGGGAAATATTTTGAACAAATCGTGTATTCTTATCTGATAAAAACTTACTCTAGAACAAACAATGCGTTTAGAACATAACACGAGTAAAATGAGCATTGGCAGTTCGACGAATTGAGCTGATTCGATTACTCGAAGCGTAATTACAGAGTTTACTATAAGATTTCCTAGTAAAAAACTTTCCCAATGCTTGCGGCCGAAGCTTGTAAAAGTTTAATCCTGCGACTGCTTTTGTTTACGCTATGCAATTTTTCAAGGAACTAATTAAATTTTAGAGTTAAAGGTTTATGCCCCCGGCTTTGCTTTCTACGTTTCTGGTTTCAATTATTTGCTTTTTGTGTGTTGAATTTTAATTGTTATCGGAAATGACAGGATTCTTATTTGCAGAAAGTGGACAGCTCGTAGTCATTTTGACCTGCGTAATTGCCGGAGTCGTCGTAATCGTGGCCATCACAATGATTTCACTCCTCTGCCAACGAAAGGCGAAGAAACCAACATGTAAGAATTTCAATTTTTTAAACGGAATCTTAGCATGCGAGTTTAAAGAAACAATACATAAGAATATACATTTCGCGCACAAAATTATTATTGAAATAAATTACAATTTTGGTCTTTATGATGTTGTTTACTTCTTTTTATCATTAACGCTCAGTAAAACACAAAATCACATTAGTGAAGGTCAAAACGCAATTTCCAAAGAAAACAAAACACTTGTTGTCAATACTAGCTGCAATTTCAATGTTTTGATGAAAAGTCAGCGCGTGCCAAAGTCATTCGCTTATTATTGATTTGTGATGACAGTTGCCTTAGTGGAGAAAAATAACAATTACGTTTCATCACGTGCAGAAAGCAAACACTTGAAAATGGTAACTTAATTGCTATTAGGCTTTCGCAAAATTTTGATAAAATACTACTTAAGGGGCGTGAGAAAAGGAACTGATAGTACCGCGTTAGTAATAATTTATAAAGGGCCGTTTGCCAAACTTCTTGCTTACTTTGACGGTCACCACTTTATACGCAGTGTGCAAAGAAATTATGCCCTAGACTAAATCAGATAATTAATCAGTTTTTCAATAATGAAATGATTAATTTTTAACATTCTAGTTCTGACAGCAGTTGACGCAGACGGAGTTGAGAAGCAAACTAATAAATCGGATCGATCCTCCAATGATTCAGACCTAAAGGTTGAAATTCGCACGGCCTCTTCACTGTCAAACATGCAGGAGCATGATTCAGAGCATTGGGACGACGGGGCGTCGGATGCACATTTAAAAAATGAGTCAATTTACAGATACTCCGACTACCTCGATCCAGTCTTCCCGCCAAAACATGTAAGCGTTTTCTCCACTATGAAAAAAACTAAAGCCACACATGCCCGTCTTAAGATGAATGATCGTTGCATGATGTAAAATCTAAAATAATAGGTCCCTAATTTCTAAGGATTTTTACCAATATAGTGATTAGCGATAAAAGTAACAAAAAATCAATTATCCACAACTCACAATGTCATCCTTAGGACGGGCTTGCTTGGGTAGTCAAATTTTAAAACATAGTGTCGCCTTCTTATTGGTTATTTTTATTAGGAAGATATCCACTAATTAACGCATTTGTTTGTATCTGATTATAGGATGGGCATAATAATAATGGCTACATTCAGTACGCCGACTACACAAGAGACTACAATCCTGGAATTCCTGGAAACCGTGGAAACATGTATGCCGGCGGTCCGGCAGTGTCCTCAAATGCCGGCCTATCCACTTCACATCAAATGCCAAGTCCCACCCACTTATTTGAACAATGGCGACCCCCGCTACGCCGCCACAGCTTATGGCAACCCCTATCTTCGTACTTCATCCAACTCATCCCTCCCACCACCCCACGTTGTCAACTCCCCCTCCGGTCTCAATATCAATAGTCATAGCAACGCATCTCATCTCAATCATCATAGTAACCATATCCCCCTCACAACCTCCGCCCCCTCCTCCCACTACCTCAACAACTCACACTCTAATATCCTTAGCAATGGATATGGGCTACGGAATGGGGCAGTGCCTCAGGTGCCTAATGTCAACCGAGCCCCCAGCACCCCCTCCCCCCAGTACATTGTTCCTAATCAAGCACAGCTCAAACCAGGCACTCTCGCCACACACGTGTAGCCTAGGCTAATCGACTAAATTAAATATTCAATTTTAAACTAAGTTGCCAAACGAGCATTACTATTTATACATGCTACTACCGCAATCACAAGATGTACATATACAATTTAGTTCTCTAATAATCTTGTATTCTCATACCTCAGGCGGTTATCTTTGTAAGCGTATCTAATGTAAAAAAAATTTGTATTCATAGTTATGCTAGGATATATGTTAATATAAGGTTTAAATTTTACGACGGAGTTTTGGTAGCAAGTACAACTAGGATGAGCAGAAAAAGGCTTTATTTGAGATTCTCCTTCCTTCATACTCTTATTTATTTAATGTAAACAAATTTTTTGAAATTTATCCGTTGCCACCTACTGCATTTAAAATCCTGTCATACACTTATTACTGTTTGTGGTTTATGTTAAAAAAATGTCAAGAACAGAGGTCTATTTACTTGCAATGCAACTTTGTACTTCATTTCTTAATTGCACTTCTGCTTAAAACTCACGGTAAAGATATCATTGAGATAAGTGTTGAAGTGTGTCATTAATGCAAATTAAACGTTTAAATGCAGTGGAATAGTCATGAGTGTATAGAAGAACTAGGCGCATATCCCTTCTACATATGAAATGCATTCAAATGTATGCAAATTATTATAACCTAAATGTAACTATTTTCAATACGAGCGATAAAAACTACGTGTAATACATATATACGTACTCTATCGTAAATAAATTGATTTATAAATAAAAGTGTTCTGCTGAGTTCGAAGTTTAAGTCACAAGTTTATACAAATTTTAGAAACTTATTGCGCAAATTGCAGATTAGTATTGCTTAATTTCGCATCTAGTTACAAAATTTTGCATTTACTATTTACTAGGTTAGTTGTGCCTGGGGGAGGTAACACACATAATTACTAGCTTCACATTGTTCTTTGATTATCACAGTAATTCGTAATTCAGTTGGCACAAAATTTCCAGAGTTGCGAACATGTTGCGCTAAAACAATGGTATTGAAAATTGTGCAATAAAGGTTGTCACGATACGTGTTAAACTATCTATCAATCAAACTGTCTATTAAATTTAATAAATCAAAAAACAAATGTTAAATCCTACAAAAAATATTTATCTATATTGTTTATAATTCGCTTTATATACGTAGTAATTATATATCAGGTTCCAAGCTCATTTTATTGAAATATTTTGTTGCGGAACAAGGGCTTACCACACAAGTACCGATTAAATAAACCGTGGTAAAACAGTCAACCAAATAGTAGAAATAAGAAAACCGGGCAAAGTACGTTAGACATTAAAAGATATTAAAATTACTTGACTTGAAAACAGAACTTTGTGGGTAGAGAACTTATTTTTGGAACTTAAGTGGTGGTTTCCTGTTGAACAACCTGGGGTCATCAAGACATCATACCTTTTTGTTTAATGCAAAACTCGGAATTAACCTTGAAAGGTCTTTTTGAGATTATGGGGTAATTTCCGGATGGAGGGTGCCTCTCTATCGCCATCGGTACCATTATAACTTTTCGTTTTTTGCAAAAGTAGACTTTGACCTTGAAAGGTAATTTTTAGGACAAGGGGTAATGTTCAGGGTCATTGGGGAGGGCAACAGAGAAATGTGTCGATTGCAAATGTTTTATAAGAGGAACAGCATTCGTCCTCCTCTTCTTTGTTCATCTCTGTGGGATAGCAAAGGAATAGCGTGTTGGTTGAGCCTCTCTTGGTATAAGAGGCACCATGGTCTCGTGGTAACAAGAGCAACCTTACCTTTTGCTTTCCGAGATCGAATCCCGGTCCACCACTTTTTTCCACAATTCCTTATCTCTCAACTCCTAGTTAGCTTGCACGAGTATTTTTGCAACCTCTATAGCTGTGCCGTAAACTTTGAATAGCCAGGTTAACTCTATTGGATTTGATTCAAAATTTCCAAAAAATATAAATTCAAATTTTGAAACAAAAGTTATAGGCATGAAAGGTTCGGCCAAATGATTTTTTAGAACTAAATGTATTCATAAAAAATATTCTAGAAAGTATATAGTACGCATTTACAAGGCCACGAGCCTTTGTTAGGTAGGTAATTGATTTAAAGATAAGTAAGATATGACTGTTTGTGCAACTCACTACTTTCTTAAATCTGATTGAATAAAACACAATGAATTAAAGTTACCTTCACATTAATTGGCACGTGTATTAAAAAATGAGAAAGATGTATTATCTTGCAAGTCAACATCGTTAAAATATTGACGTCATTAACAAATTCACATGAAACACGCTCAGGCTTGAAAATAGTAATTATTTTATTGTATCATATGGTCTAGCTAAGCAAAATCATATACCAAGTATATAGAACTTGAAACAATTTTTATCTACCAACAATAAGTCATAGGACGGGAATTCTAAAACCTTTTACACAACTTTCAAGGAAAGAAGGAATGAAAATGAAAAAATGAATAATTCACAGCAGAAACCATTATGATTCTGACCTTTATTAAAAAATATCAACCATTAGCAGAGTTTGATAACATAAATATATTCCCTCAATTTAACCTAATCTTTCATGTTATTCTTAATCCAAACTGAAAATTCTTCAACACTAACTTTTCCATCCATATTCGCATCTGCTTCTCTCATGAACGTGTTGAAGTCCTTCCCGGCCAAACGCGGTTCATGTGAAATCATAATTTCTGAAAAGTCTTCAAACTCGTCTTTAGAAATGAATCCATCTTTGTCTTTGTCATATGCAACAGAGAAGTGTTTCGCCATGCCTCCAACATCGTGTAAATGTTGCACACCGTCCACAAACCTTGATAAAGTAATAATCCCTCCGAAATGCTTGTTGTAGTAAGCGTTGATCGCATCTAGTTGTTCAGCAGATCGCTCAAATCCGATGAGACGGCACAGCTCAGTACTATCCGAGGTTAGAATATACCCTTCATTACTGAATGTCGGCAGACTTCGAAATACAGTTTTTAGCGCTTCAAGGTCCTCTGCTGTGACAGGTTTGGAAAAATCTAGACTCATCCTGCAGCTAATGTCTTACTGCTTTTGACTTCTGGCTACAGGTTTTGTGCCTATTTGATGCATTTTTTGAATTAGGATCAAACAATTTATACTCTGCCTTTTCCAAAAAAAACATGAAATAGTTCGTGGAAGTCGCCTGGTTACTAAATGACGCAAACTAACAGGTTTATTTTCATTAGTGTCAGGAGGTAGCTAACAAATTGCTTCAGGTTTTAAATATTCCAAATAACTTATTGCTAATTAATTCAATGGCATAAATTTTTTATCCTGAGTCCTACCTGAACGTTAAATTATCGTGTGAGAATTGCAAATGCATACAAATTTGATGTGTTAGGCAAGCATAGTCAGCATGTGGTATTAACTACAAAGCCTACGCCAAATGAGAGTAAGATAGGTATAAATTAATGTATACAAGTATATCGTGCGTTTCACGAAAAACCAGACACCCAAATTTGATTCTACGAGAGTTCAGTTGTTTTATGCTGATTTATGAAATGAATTCTGGACGTTGAAAAACTGCTTCATGAAAATTTCGATTTGTGTAAGTGCTGAATTAGGAAAGAAAAATTATGAAGTTTAGTTTATTGCTTCAATTCGAAATGGTATAATGTTAATAAGAAAAGCTGCTACGGTTTTGCCAGTTGTTTTAAATTTTAAGTTTGTATTAAATCGTCCGGCACTTAAGTACAAGTACGAGGTAGCATGCCATTTGGTCCAATAAATGAGGTACAAAGATGTGACGTCAACAAAAGGGTAAAAATAATGAATGAGGTCCAAATTAATTACTACGCCCAAACAAGACCCAAACTTAAATATCTATGAATTTAAAACTTTACTTTTTTGGCTTTGGCTCTTTTGTTTTTACTTCGTTATTTTGGACCTCATTGGCTTTGGGCTTTTTTTTCAAAAACAACAACATTTCTTTGGGTTTAAAACCAAGGACATGTGTAAAGTCCTTATACCTTACGTTATCTCTGTCACGCATTTATTTCGCTGACTAGGCGAAATTTGCTCAAACGGGAAGTTGAAGAATCATTTATTAAACACGGAGTCTTCCAAGCAGGCACTGGTCAATTGCTTATCTCAAGCCAAAAAATTTAGCTGCATACCTAATCTTGACCGAAAGCATTTTTTTTTAATTTTAAACAATTTGTCGGAGCAGTTTGCCATTATTTACTAATTTTCACATTATACTACCAAAATCGCACTCACAGCTCGAAAAAAAATAAACAACTTGTTTATTTTCGGGTGTCTGGGGTTTCCTGAAACGCACGGTAAATGCTAAACTTTGTGATATTATCTTAGATAAATTTCTGAAAAGACGAAATTTAAAAAAAGGTTGAACAACTTAATATTGCATTTCACAGTCATTTTGATTTGGTTAATCTGCTATAAGGGGTTATATTGATTGCGGTTACAAGATACAACAGCTATTCAATACAGTGTTACTATAATACTACTTTTATAATTACTATTATAAGACCTCCCTTAAGGAAGCATGGGTAGTTGGGTGCTATATGCAGGTCCTATTGACGGTATTCGATTTTAAGAGCTTAAGGTCTTTTAATGTTGGATCCCTTGACATTAACCAGAACTTAAGTGTGAGGGCTTAATATTGGGGGTAGTATTACCTAAATACAATATCAGTTAAAAAATTACTGGCTATGTGTGGATTATATCCGTACACATATTCAAATCCAAGTCGAGGAAACACTTACTTAACATAAATGACAGGTGATTTATAAATGCCCATTGGTGGAATAAACATTAAATTTTTTATCATTTTATGTACATGAACTAATTTCTTTATTAAGTAGCAGAAGCAGAGCGAAAGCTACTTTATGTTTTTGTTTTTCCGTCCGTCCATCCGACCGGGTATAATTTATATCTCGGGAACTACTGAACCGATCTCAAAACAGTTTTTTGATATATCCTTCCTTGATATCCGACCCAGATCATGTTTATTTTTGTTTGACCGGAGTGACCCTTGGGGGTCAAAGGTCAAGGTATATCATTCTATAACAACATGAAAAATGACTTCTACAAAAGTTGTTCCACTTATAAAGGGGAGAAATATTTGTATCGTACCGTTTTCTCTCTGACCCAGCAATGACCCCCAAAATGACCTCTTGAACTCAAAATGACATTTCAAGGTCAAACTGTTTTTATGAAGCGAAAAGTTAAGATGATTCAGACAAACCACAGGCCTCCTCCAACTCCTAACTGACCTATTGACATGATATTGTCTTTTGAATAGAAAATATTTTTATTCAAATCCAAAGGCTAAGATGATGACCCCAGATATCCCCTTTCAAAATTAAGTCACCCTTGAGCCCAAATTACAGATTTAGTTGTAACCTTTCTTTTTCATGAAACAATACAATAATTCCTAATACTCAACTTACACCCTAAATTCCGTTTTGTTCTATTCTATATATTGTTTATTCTATTTTATATAAAAAATTTACTAATCTTTTAATGTCGAATGTCATTTGTTTGAATTTCCTACTTCCGCTTCTTTGTTCACCGTTTTACTACGGCTTATTATATCTATCTTCATTTTAAGGAAAATGTTTACTGTCATGTTTAAAAAAACTTGTTGTAAATTTAATAATAAAATAGCTTTTATATTTCATTTATAATGTCGTGTTTGCTGCTTGCCGTACTTAGAAGGTAAACAGTTCATGATTTAAAAAAACCTAATTGCTTAGGCTAAGCTGGTAAAGAACGAGTAGTTAGATTATTTAAGTACTGTGGAATCTTAATCAAAGATATGTTTTGCCACTCACTAATGATAATAAAACGGTTATTTGGTCCCAAGATAAATTGTACTGGTAAAAAATGCAAACATATTAGTTAGTTTTCAACGCAACAACACAACCTTAAAAATGCAGCTGTTAGGGCTGGCAATGGGGGATCGAACAATTAATGCTCACAACTACTCGTTTGCAATGTGGGCGTGTCGAATGGCAGTGGCAATTAAATTTATTCATTCTGACGCTTCAGAACAGGACACGCTACGCTATCTGTAAATCTTGAGACACAAACTTGGTACTTCGGACCTTCAATCTGCTGCTGCCTCCAGCTCTATCCCTCATTACCCCTCACTTACTATCTGAATGCCCAATAAATGATTTAGAAATAGCCAAACTCGTCCTGTGGATAGGCTGCCCTTCTCACTCTATGACCTTAGACCCGCTGATTGACTCAATGTTCACCACACTCCTCGACCTTCACACACATAAGAAGTACCATGTGTTCGCCTCCGACGCAATATCTAAATATACGACATGATAGACTACTGCTGAATAATTTTACCCATTTTAGGCTTTTAACAATTTAACGACTCTTTGGTTACCCAAATTTGAATTCCTATGATACTTTTTATTTCGTGTATTTACCATTTACTAAGCCTGTAAACTTGAATTTAAACAATGTATCCTGTTTCATTTAATAAGCTACTGATATTCTAAATAATGCATAATCTAATCATGGTAATCTTGGTGTCGTCATATATCAAATCAATAATTTATTCATTCATTACATTGTTAAATTTTTGGTAAAATCAAAACAGGATTTACGCTCTACCGCCAATTCAATTGGTATAATGAAAATTGGTCATATACGGTGGAATGGGTTGTATGAACTTACCGAAACTTTAAAAACGAGGGGCCATATTGTAAATCTGAAATATTGTGGGAAAATTCGTATAAGTTTTCAAATTTGAAATTTTAAGAATTTTTTTGAATTTCCCACAAATGCATGGGCATATAATTTTATCAATAAGGCGACATTACGCCCTTAGCAACAAAAAACATATTAAGCGGTTAGATCCATTGGTAACCAATTAAATTGGACGTTTTCAGTCTGTGTCTATTCTGCGAAATTCGGTTGCCCAAATGTCCTAAGGATCAACGAAAATGGCGTAAGCCACTTCTGAATTCTAAAAATTAGGAAAGAAAAAATAGGTAATATTGAGGTCATTGTAGAGATGAGATAGAAATATCTCGAATCAGTTGAATATTGCTTAATTGACCAATATAGGCTCGCTTAAATTAGCAAATTTTCCATTCTTCGTCTGTGCAAACTTCAGAGGAAGGTGACGTATGTTTAACAAATTTAAAGTTTGAAATTTAATTTGAGAAAGCGAGTTGTTTCGAACCACGCCTGTTACTAACAAGTGTCATTCCTCCCTGACTGCTTTTTTTTTTCCAAATTTCAAATATTCTCCAGGAATGTTTCGACTCGTATCTCTGTAGTTCACCTAAAATTGGGATGGGCTCAATCAATGCGTAAGAGTGCTGCTCACACGGTTTGGAAACGAAAATCACCAATTCTTAGTTCCCACGAAAGTTATGAATGAGACAAAATGTGCCGAAAACAAAGGATGCCTTCAGTGACATGTTTTCATGGACGGTTAGGAATGGGCGTTTCCGTTTCTTTTCGTTTCCTTACGGAAACGGAAACGAAACGAATGCCCTGGAATGAAACAAAACGAAGACTTTTCCTTGGAAACAGAAACGAAACGGAAACGGTAGAAAATTTTATCGGTGCGGTATAGTGGGCCCATGGGTTCGAATTTTTGTACAAATTTTACACGAAACGTTAAAAAAGACAATTTTTATGATTCACAACTTTTTGAAAGCGTCAACTTATTATATTCATTGCAGTAAGAAGCGTTTTTACTGTTTTCTTTTAGAAATTAGCCAATTTTGAATTGCGTAAGGTACATGCTTGGAGATTTTATCACAAAATCATTGATCATGCATGAAAAAACGGGAATATTTGAAATAATGTATGAATCAAAATATGCAATACAATAAATTCAACAATAGTTCGTCCGAATAAGTTCTAAAAACGCTAGATCTTTCTTATCCTATGTCTGATCATAACTTTTCATTTTATGCAAAATTTGAGAAAACCCGAAACGATTTTGTAGGTCATTTTCGGGGTCATGAGTGGGAACCGTCAGACACTCCATGACCCATCTTCTAAATTTTCCTCCCTATTGACCCTTAGAAATTTTTCCCGCCACAGATTTTTTTAAATTGACAACGCGTTCGGGAGTTATGACACAAAAAAAAGGACAAACATAGCGTTCCCATAATGCAGCAAAACAAGACTTCTAGAAAGTCATGTGAAATCAAAGTCCAAAGGTAAGTAACTTTAATTAAAGTAATTAGAAATAATTAAAGTAATCAGAAATAATTTTGTTTGATTAAATTTTAATTGCTCCATGCAATTATTCTTTAGAGCAATCTTCAAATTCTAACAATGATATGCAAAGTGAAAGAAGTTTTGGAACTACATTTAATGGTAACGACTTTGTTGAATTTTTGAAAAAAATCTTATTTAGTTTTTTCTTTAACTTTTGTTCAAAATTTCGAAAAACCTCAGTTATGTATCTGATAGTTTTTTTCTTCTTTTTTTTTAACAGGTCGGCGCTCGCGACAACAGCAAATGGGATCATTAACAGAAGAATTTGGACGAATCAGAGTCGACGCTCCGCCGCCACCGCTTAAAACAACCAATCGCATGAAATTCATGCGCCAAACGGCGGCGCTCATCGTCATTCAAAAGTACGTGCACTTGTACATCGTGCGCCGCGAGTACACCATACTGATCACCCTCATCTCCAAGCTCCAGACGTAGTGTCAACTGCACCTGCAATGGCGATGCGTGAGAAGAGGGCAGCGATCGTGATTCATGGGCAGGAGGTACAAGGTGCGCTACGGCGTCATTCTCCTCTTGTTTAGGCAGAGGCTGAGCACCACCTTATGCATACCGGCCGATATATTCAGCCTCCACAACCGAAACTTTCCAGGCCTCCACTCACCACTACCAAACCACCACTTTTTTACTGTGCTTCTGTGTTCGTGCCGGCACCTACCCAAGTTAGGACAAGGGTCATAACTTCCCGGACTACGGGCCAAACACTGTGGTTTTCAAATATTTATATTTGAACAAAAATATTTAAAACAATAGTTAACTTTAACCAGGTTTTCTTAGCAACAGTATTAGCAATAGGTAAAATAAAATTACATTATATCCAGTAGTAGGCAGAATTGAGCTTCTGTATCAATTTTTTAAGATTTTGAAACTTTTTGAATTTAGAATAACGATAAGAGGAACTTCGGAAAGTGCTTACAGGAGAAGATAGTATTACGCAGAAAATACGCAACTGTTACTGTCCCTAAATCGTCCTGTAATATTTGTATTGAAGTATTATTAAAAAAAACATAATTATAATTCAAGAGTGTGTGCATTAAGGAGAAGAGGTAAATCATTATAGCTATTATATAATAAAAGGCAGTAGGCAAGATGAGTGGTGGGCATCCACCACAGCGCATGCGCCAAATATGAGGAAAGCGCAAGAGGGATAGGAGGGCGAGGGGAGGGAGGTCATGAGAAAAATGGTATCCGGGGAAGTACTTAATTTCCTGACGATCCTGACGATTCAGGTTAACAAATTAAATCGGAAAAATTCATTAAAAAAATTTCCTTTCTAGGTACGTTGAAACTATGAAATTTAAATAGCTCCAAAACGAATCCTATTTAGGTAATTGTAATTAACAATTAGTAAAAAATTAACGTTTGCAATTTTAGTTTCACCTGAAATTTGCGGTTCTTATGCACGATAAACCTATAAATATTACATTTTCAAAGTCCAAAAACAATCGCAAAATTCGTTAATTGTTATTCATAATTAAAAAAAATTAACTGCTGCTGGAAATTGAGTTTTAAGGATTACTTTTAGGACTCTGGCTTATTTAGCTATTCATTGGAATATTTAAATGTCATAGGTTTGGAACAAAAATCGAATGTAATTTTCTGTTTAAGACGAGTTACTACTCAAATAATCCAGAAACTAATATTAAAATATTGGCGTGATTAATCTCTTAGAGTTGATGGCCTTGACATTAATATTTTACTCTATTTTGTATCTCATGCAACTAAGGTTTTCAGCCAAATACCAACACGAAACCTATCTAAGTAATTTTAGAAATACATTTGTCAACGTCCCTTCAGACTTGCATGTTTCAAAAATTTCTTTCTCGCCGTGCACGTACTACACCATAGGACATTGTCGAGACATTTCATCAAGTAAAATCATCGCAAGGTCACAGAATTTATATCCAAAAGCTTATTTTCTGACACTCTACTACCAAGTTAAGAAGTCAAATTAACTTAACTTTGTATAGTTAGTTTAGCTAAATGTTCAGCAATTCGATTCGTGCCTTCTCAATCTTTCTCGATAATGGCTCGATGGCCTACCTTCCTGGGCAATTGATTACAGGGAAGATAATTGTCGAGTTAAGCAAGGAAAGGAAGGCTAATGGTAAACTTCATATTTTCTGCGCATAAAATTTCAAAAAAAGAAGAAGAATTTTTTCAACATTCAGGTTTAACACTGAAATTTCTTGGAAAGGCTGCTGTAAGTTGGACGGAAACTCGGACTGTGACGACTGGTTCAGGGGGTATGCACAGTCACACTCGTACTGAAATTGTAACATATACAGACCACGAATCCTACATTGATTGGGAGGCCTACATACTAGGCGGCACAGGTAGTCTTTGTCATTTAATCATTTCTACATGCTATAATACTTTAATAGAGTAACGTTTTGACCTCCTCTCCGTGAAAACTTTGTCTGTCTGTCTGATTGCGCTGCAAGCCTCAAGCGGTTAAGTTCTTTTAAATCTGTAGGGCATGGGCTCAAGTGGGCGGTCAAGTTTGAAGTTGGATAAAAAATGATTTTGGTTTTTTTGAGTTTTGTAATGAAACGAAGATTTAGGATTTTGAAAAGGACTCCAGTTACCTCCCTTGAAATTTCAAGACAAAAGAAAGATTAAGAACCTCGAATACTTTTCTAGTTTTTTTTTTATAAAACGGAAATGTTTATGTTTATACTATTAAACAACTTGTTCGTATTAGTAGATTTTGTTCATTAGATACGTGCGTTTGCAACGTTTAAGTCTTAAATCCAGAAAGTCAAAACCCCTTTCATACTATTTTTTCTAAGCTAGTCTATTCTGGAAGAGGGGTGTCGTTATAGAAAAAATAGCATAAAATATTTAACTTAAAAAATGGTTTAAACAACTGTGAGTTTATTGGCCAAAAGGCACTAGAAATTGACAACGAAGAATATAAACTTAAAGTGTTACCTTCTGTACCCTCGGTGAGGGTTGGAATGATTTTAGTAAAAACTAGCTGTACCGTGCCGCTTTGCGGCGCTCGTTTGCAGGCATTTTCCCGCCGTCACTATAAGCTAAAGCCACAGAATCCGAAGCTATCCAAGCTATTATGGGGATAACCGTTAGAAAAATTTGGTTAATGTGATCGAAACTATGTTTCTGATTGGAGTTTGAACCTATTCGATAGTTCAGCGGCATTTGCAGGCATCGATGTCAAACACACAGACAGACGAACGATCTTATAGAATTTGTAACAAAATATTTGACTATGTACGTAGTCACGATTTTTTAGCACAATATTTGACCACAGTTTGGTAATTTGTGTAAATTCTAACTGTAAAGTGTTGCATAAAATTGGGACACAAATATTGTTTGATTTAAATTTAAATAATGGTATTGAGCACATATCATGAGAATTATCATATAAGGTGCAAGTATTGTGACTAGTTTCTTTTTGCTTCTTCTCAAAGGTGCACAGTTCACTATGCAACCCGGATATCAAGAGTTTCCGATTGCGTTCCAGCTACCTATGGGAATCCCGCCATCATTCGATGGCTCGTTTGGCAAAATTTACTACGAAATTTCGGCTTCAATCAAGAAGTCTTTTGGGTGTGACAAGACCGTTGCGATGCCTTTTATGGTTAGTAACTCGCCCCTCAAAACGGCATTATATTTACAAGTGCACTTTATGCATACTGCATACACTTAAGTCTTTGTGAAAAAAAAACATAAGTGGAATCAGCTAGAAAATGTAAGTACTGACAGTGTAACATAAACTATGCTACTTTGCATCCTAACAATTTTGTAATACCTTCAAATTTGAAACAAAATTTTGAGAACAACGTGTCAAATTGTTTGATTTTATGTATTCGACAATTGACAATGCCCTAGTCTGTATGTATGTATGTATGTTAATGGAGGGGGTATTTCTACCCACACCGCTCAGGCCTCAATCGGGCCCATTGCAGTAACTCCATGAAAACCACTGCCAAAGGCCTCCCTATCGTCACCGCACCTTTAGGAGTCAGGATAACCATCATTC
>VYYI01000576.1:0-29003 GCA_021029175.1 Bilobella aurantiaca
ATTGTCTAGAATCTATCTCTATTGCCCCTGTCCAAGCAGCCAGAACTTGGATTTTTACGACACAACAAAGTCCTCGTCCGGATTGGAAGCTCGAGGTTGTGTTATGCTCGGTCCATTTCCGTTTGAAGGAGAAATCGCTTTCACTCCTTTTTACTTAAACCACTTTCTCCATTTTCCAGTACAAACTAAAATGGAGCGGAGGGGATTTGAATTCCCAGTTGGCAGTCAGGAGGATCTCATTATGTCCATTAAATTCCCCAATTCAATCTCCAGTTCAGTGGACAGGAGCATTTGAGTCTAAACATAGATTTCGAAGGGCTCAAATCGCTGTTTTTGTTTCAGTTCAAAGAGAGACACGCAGTGGGTAATCGTCCGTGGGCCAGCGAAGTGCACCAGTTTTGAAAATGGGGGATCTTTTTGATTGTGTGGATAATGATAGGCCAGAGAGAGGATGATTTGAGCAGACACGGGAATGAAGGTCATTTCGTTCTGAGTTCAATCGCTTCCTTTCCAGCCATTTTTACCTTTACTGAAAGGGATAGGGTCAAGAATAGAAGGAAAAAATCGGTGTAAAGGAATCAATATCCAAGCTCAAGCGAAATGGAATCACCCCAAAGGGAGACTTCTTCAGAGTCGGGGAAAAGAGGAAAAAGAAAGCGAGAAATCTGAGAGAGAAAGCTTCCGAAAGAATGTCAGTTTACTCTAGCTCCTTGTTAATCAGGAAATTCGAAAGAACTCTGTGTCTTCTTTTACTTTTCGCATTATTTACCCATTCAGTGGAGGAGCAGAGTTATGATAATGATGGAGTCATCACTGTAGAATCGAAATTAGAAAGCCTTCCTTCAGATCTTAATGATCGGAGAAAATTCAACTGTGAAATTTTAATGAATTTCTCAACTCGGGAGAAAATATTTTGTCGACTCAGCAGTAGCCTTGAAAAGAGGTAGACTCCGTGCATACCGTAGAAAATTATGCAAAATCGAAAAGTGGGATCAAATTTTTTGCTTAAATGTAGAATTTTCGAATTTGCAAGTCCATGGCTCCCAGGAACATGGGAGTCCGCCTGACTGGCTGATCCCTGCTTTCTGGACAAATGTGTAGGGCTGAATGGGAAGTTTAGGTATGTTTTTGTGATGGAAAATTATTCAAATATTGGTGTGAATTTGGGAGGAAGGCTACTTTGAAGGATGGTTGTTGAAGGAGAAGATAAAAAGTGAAAGTTTTGTAAAGTGAAAGCGGAGAAAGCTAAGCTCCTTATGCTAACACTTCTGCCCATCTGATATCCAGTGGGAGAGCCATTGACTTCCAGCAGCATCCCTCGCCGCGCACAGTTCAGGAAGATACCAGCAGAACACTTTCTTCTTCCCTTCCTCCCTACCCGGGCAATGCAAATTTTCAAAATCCCTTTTCCATCTGAATGCACGACCCTACTCGGGCGTGAGGCTCCAGGGAGAAATTTCCCAGGATTTTTAGCCTTGCAGAATGTGCACCGCCGCGGAGAAAGTACTTCTGAATGGCACTTCTAATCATCTACTCCTTTCTCCAGTCTTTATGCATAGTGATTGATGATTAATGGGCCTTTAATTGAATCTTCAGCATCAACACGCCATGTCAATTACTTCGGCAGCACCAGATCCACTCCCAAAAGCTCAACTTCAATCAAACCAATGATTTGCCTTCTTTCAAAATTTATGTTTTCCAAGTTACGTTTAATGGACAACGAGGCGTGGATGTCGTGTCTGATTGAGGGAAGTAGGCGTATTTTGAATTTGAAGTCTCACACTTTAAAACTCTTTTACAAGCTTCTAAATGATTTTTAAAGAAATCAAATAACATGCTTTTACTAATATTAGTTGAAATTTTAGGTAAGACTGTGACTAAAACTACTAGTTTATGTTAAATTTAAATTAATTATTTACTAATAGATTTGTTTGTTTTTCTCAATTAGCATAATTGTGCCACGCAGAATAGTGCTTCCTATATTTCCGGCTTTCACTCTGTTATCACAATTCTATTTTTGTATTTATTTATTTTTAGTTAAATTATGTCAATTTACAGGCTTAACTTTAAAGAAACCCATTGTTAATAGAAGCCAAACAACCCGACCTTTGACAGGAAGATTATAGTTTTAATATCCGGATCCTCCTTTCAGAGGTGGGCACTGCACAGTTCATTTGCTGCAGTTACCTGATCAGTTATGCTGGTAAACTCGCGGGTCATGGGCGGGCAAATTTTAAAAAATTCACAAAATGCACAGGTTTGCAGGTGCGGGTTGAATGGGTATTTCATTCGGAATTCTGCAGTTAACTGCGATTTACCTCTGAAGACAAGCAGACCCTAAAATCGGGCAACTTATCTATTTTGGAAAATTTTTGGAGTTTTTGGAAATTTTTGTTAAAAATCTTCAAATTCTGTACAAATTTCTTAAGTTTTCAATTTTAAACATGATACGACAAATATAATTATCATATATCAAATAAGTATATTGATGTGAAGTTCTCAAGATATCATTTTACAACTAGCGATAGCTATCGGGCAACTCACAATAGTCCTTAGGATTAAGGTTAATTTGTGTAAATTTACACTCAAAGATAAACAACTTTTAGGTTTGCCCGATCTTTGGGAGCTGGGATAGGGAGTAAGGTGCTGGTATGCAATTTAGATTTTGTAGTTTTTAATTCACGTGCGTAGGAACGTTTTGTTGCGCACGCACAGCCGTCATAATCAAGCAGTTATGACTATAAAAAATACGAATTTAATAAGAATGAAGCGTAAATAATATGCTTTCAAATTTTACTTACCTATACTTGGATTTATTTGTTAGTTTAATTTAACTGGAATTAGTTAGCTAATAGAAATTAAACCATGTGAAATTCATCTCAGCGAGATTTCTAGTGATTACTACTTTCTGCTTAAACTGTCTTTTGAAAAGTTACGTTCTACACTTATTGTTTTACAGCTGCACTTTATAGATTAGGTAACAATTGAACTTCTATTTCCCTCGCCAAATTTAGCATAAGGTGGCGACGAGACTAGCAAAACAAGCCCTTCCTTGGATGAAGCGTTTAACTAAAATTTCTAGACAAAGATACTCAATTTAGGTTTTACCTAAATTACAATTACATTTTTGTCAGAAAGTTTAGAAATTAATGTTGAAGGTCTTGAAATTGTTTTGGAACGGTCAAGAGATGGTCGTTGACGGGCTTCTTTGGCTTGTATTTGTAATTGATAGCATTTGAAAAGATTTCAAATTCTACGAAAAATTAAAATCAGTGATTAGCCCGTATTAACTGCCCAGATTTCAAATTTCAAGCGTAGGTGTAGGTTTAGGCTTAGAGACCCCCTTCATGGCTATATCGTAACACTAACAAGCAGCAGAAGAAAATCCAAGTAACGAAATCCGCTTTGGGTCGACTTGAGGCAGAAATAAACTTAATCTATTTTTGCCAGTAATACAGCTTATGATCAAAAGCAATGATTTGGCAGGAATTTTTCCGACGTCTCTGCACTTGTCAGTGGGCCATAAATCTCGATCTAACTTTTTCCCCATGAAGAAGGTGTAGATGTAGGTGGCTTCATTCCGCTAACCACTTTCTCTCCATAATGAAATTGTGCCTCAAACAAAAGTGACATTTGATTTACGACTAATTTAATTATGAGAACGTTGGACCAGTTCAAGAGATCTTTCCATAAATCTTTCTCTCGCTTTCACAAATACACTGAAATTCCAGGAGAGTCCTTCCGCCCTCATCTATCGCCCCAAGCTATTTCCTTACACCGCAAAATGTCGGATTCCCAAAGTCTAAATTCTCTTTGGAATTAGTAGCCGCTCAGCCCTTCAGAACAGCAGCCGTGGGAACGTAATTTCCGTCTTTAAGACCCATATTGAAATCATCCAACTGAAAATTACAGTTGGAAACTCGAAGACGTAAAATTAATAATGAACGGAGTCTCTTCAAGCGTTTAAAACGGTACGCTCCTCCTACCCATACGAGATGTTGTCAGAAAATCAAGAACCAAGTTTTTTTTTAAAGCGGACCAACTTCTTCCAATGTGAAAGTTTGTCGCTTAGAAAGTCATGTCTCCTGACAACAAAAGGAAGTTATATGAGTGTAGTACTAGCGCTGAATGTAAGGAGGGGAAGTTGGAAAGCAGCGTCCGTGCTTTGTAAGAAATATTAGATTCTGTCGCTTTACTTTCAGCTACACTTTTTGAGGTCTTGATGACGTCGGGCGTCATTTCTCTCGTACGGAGGAAGCGTCTTTCGGCACTAGGACACGACATACAGTACAGTGCGCTTCAGATTTCTTTTTACTCCAGAATTTTATTTTCCTGAAGAATTGGGGTGACAGACGGTAAAAATGCGAGGACACCCCGTAGTGATGATGATGAAGAGTAAGTGAGAGGAGTAGATCTCCCACCTCCCTCATCCAACAATTGGAGAAAGTCGGGCTGGAAAGATAGAAATGACATCAACTGTGTGGCTCGTGCGGGAAAAAAATTCTCAATTCAAACTTTCTCCTACTTTCACATTCTACAAGACGCTCGGGTCCACTTTATTTAAATCCTTAAATTAACTCTCTAAATGGAAAATCGATAGGGCCCTCACACTCTGGAGAAAGTTAATTTGGCAAGTGGGCAATGAAAAACTGTTGAAGAGACAGGAGGCTGGAGCGCCGCTCAGCATAATTGTGACTGGGAGCGCTGCGGAGACGCTGGTGCATAGGCGCTGCAATGGGGGTGACTCTTTTACTTGTGATTGTGTCTTACACCCCATTAAGGATGAATGGAGAAATGTTGACTGGCACTTTGGCTGTTCTTGTTGCTATAATTGAAATGGTGGAGGGCCCTTGAGTGGACTTGGGCCTAATGGGAAGGAAGTCGAAGGGAAAGCTGAGGCTGGAGGATGAAGGGCGTCTTTTGAAGGATGAACCCGAGGCACGGAAGGGAGAACAATCGATTGTGGATGGATGAATTTTGTGGCTGGAGGCTGCTGGAGGAAGGCTGGCTGGAAGGGCTGGAAGCGTCTTGCGAAGGTGCTAGGTAGCTTATCGTCCATATCCCTCTACCTCATCTTCAACATCCAAATACATCTCCGCCCTCGAAACTTGAGTACATAACAGATAGCAAGGGAAAACGTGCTACATTACCCGTCTCACTGACATGTGTAAACCAGCCAATTTTAGCTAACCAAATTCTTTTACCATACCCCTTGGTCTGGTCACGAATATAAGCCCAATTCCACAAGCCATAAAACGCTGACAATATTTTTTTTTGAAACTAAGTGTTCCTTTGTAGAGACGATATGAAAGTTATCCAAAGTTTATCAAATCATTAACTATAAGATTTGCGTCAAATTTTCAAGCCTCAGCGTCACACTTGAAACTTCGAAGACCATTGTAGCTGAAATTACTGAAAAAATTCAAGCTTTTATGAAATAAAAATTTCCTTCTTTTTTCACTTATTACAAGATATCTCATTTTCAATTTCAAAATGTTGTACTTTTAGTCGTGGGAATCAGCTTCCTTAACCGTGGGGTAAAAAATTTCTTTAGTTTAGTTTTAAAATATTTCAAAAAATCTTCTGTAACTTTTTTTTGCTGGTAATTAATGTGATATATTGAAAAATTGACGATACTATTAGAAGGAGGAATTACGAGTTCGTGAAGTGTTCTCAAATATCTGTACATAATAAAATGTCAATAAGCGCATCCCTAGAATAGAAGGATGTAAAAGCTTGAAAATTGTCTGAACCATTATTCATCCTGTCCTAAAAAGGGGTTGTTTGGCTAGTTTCAATTACATAACCTTCAAAACATGCTTGCGATTTTACTTTAGGATTTCATACATCTGTATCTTTATTGTGAGGAAGATGATGAAATGAATTATAAAAAATTGTAATATGTAAATTCAAAAATTAAAGTTACTGATTTCTCAATTCTCTTCACAATGTTTCAAAGTGTTACTTCACACTATTAACTGATTGCAAAGAAAGATTATTATGTTAATGTGTGTTTTTAATTAAAAAAATGACCTAGGGTTTTAGCTAGTTTTATGCGTCTAGTAATGTGATGTACACAGCCACCCAAATTCGTCTTGAGCCGGGAAAAGTATAACATTTTCAAAGCAACTTCCTAAAATAACAATTAGAATTTTTTTATTGCTAGAATTTTAGATGAAGGAAATCGATCTCATAAAAACTACTGAAGTTTGTGACATGGAAAAATGTATAATTATTGTCCTTTCGATGTTCCACTGTCCTAGGATTGGCTATTTCGGCTGGTCCCGTGGCAAGCTAACAATAAGTTCAACATTATTTGTTCGGAAAATCTAAAATCATCTTGCAATTTCATCATCTCACTCATCTATTCATTTAAAGTATGCTTTTTATCTATCACAAGTCATTCATTGAAAAATCATGGTCCTTTCCACTAGAAATTGTTTTTGGAATCGAAAAAAAACTGTTCGTGTACAACTTAAACATTTTTCTTTTCTCGCATGCATGCTTATAAATTGAATTTAGGGTTTTTCTCATGTTACTCTTATGCGTCGTTCGCCTTTCAGCACTTGTCCTAAGCGTCACCGTCATCCTATCCACACTATTTATTCAATTTGCATAAAAGGCGATGGGGAATCTCCATATATATTGAGCGATTAGCCAGACGAATCGCCCAAGCGTAATATTTTTATTTATGAAGAATAATACTGTTACACTTTGTATAACAAACTACTTATTAGCTGTAGTCTGCTTCCCATTACTCGGAACGAAAAGTTTAATTAGCTCAGATCTAGCACTGTTTGAGGCTATTCTGGAGAGGCACCGCCGGAATTTTAATTTTAAACATTACATTCCACTCAGCTTTCGCTGAAATTCAAAAATTCAAAACCTCAGATCGAATTAGTGTACTAATTTTACTTGACTAATTTTAATTTAATTTAATATTTTAATGAGAGTACAGCACTTTTCCAAATCAGTAAACGAAAACCACGCATGGATTTTAAAATATCTTGGAGACAGAAACGGAAAGTTCCTTTGTATCCAAAATTGTAAAATTCCTGTTCAATATGCTCAGCACTTTCTGGGCCAAATAGGCTTGACTCCCTTATTCCCAACCCGCATCGAATATGCAGGAGGCTAAAAGAAATTCCATGTACCACAAAATCCAAGTAGCATTAATACTGAACGTTTATGGTTTCCCTCGTGTAACTCGGTTTAAAGCGTTCACACGTTATTGTCACCTCCTGGAATTGGCCCCATACAAAGTTCGGGGAAAGGCTGGAAGTTGAGAAGTGAAAAGAGAAAGTTGTTGATTGGATTCCATTTCATTAAGGGCTCATTTCCACTTCAATTAACATAGGGCAATTTCAAGTCTCTACCTCCAAGGAACAAGAAGTTTAGTCTCTTGGCCCGATCCCTGAATAAGATTGACAGTGACAGGAACCAGGATCCAGGAGGTCGAAATCAGGAGAAAGCGCAAGTGAAAGTCAAGTGTGTGTGTGCAATTTAGCCCGCCACTTTCTCCGTCTTTTATCTCGACAGATCGGAACTCCCTCCATCAACTACTTTTACAACTATTTCCTTCCTCGCTTTCACCATCCCCACTTTCTCTTTTTCATTCAAAGAGCCCTCCAGCCAGCACCTTCTTTCCATAAATCCTAGGCAGAGTAGAAAATTCTTGGGATTGACATGCTTTCAATTCCTAAATTCCTGAACGGGAATTTAGTGAAAATGTAAGTTGTGATCTCGAGAGTCTCGGTAAAAAAGAAAATGGCGAAATGAAAGTCGTGTCAAACAATTTGTCTCCTTTTATAGTAATGCTGTCGAGAGGCAAAGAGACATAGGGCAGACGGGGAAGGAAGGGAGACGTGCAAGGCCATTTCAATAAAACTCCGACTACCTCTCAAGAGCCTTACAAAATAAAAAAATAGAAAAGTTTAGTTTTATTTTACGGAAAAGTTTGGAGCTTTGGTGCCTCTCCATTGGTCTCGGAGACTGGAGAATGCTGGAGAAAGTTTTACTTTCTCATTTGAAAGGAATCAGAGAGCAATGAGCGGGAAAGTTTTCGCATTCTTCTCGCCATCTCACCTGCACAAATTCTGGACAATGAAAAAAAAAGTGTTGGAAGTACATGGATAAGAATGAAGGAAACTTTGCCTCTTTGATATCACGCTCTTGTACTTTTTAACTATTTCCCACTGCCGAAACGTAACCCTAGGGTGTCTGAAGGGGATAATTCAGTTAAGGCTTCTCAAATCTCGTTCCAGGGAAAAAGGTGTCATGAGTTCCGTAGAAAGAAAATTCAGAAAGGGAGAGGAAATATGTTGGGCGTAATTGAATCAACCTCGAATCTTCCTCAGGCATCTTTAGTCCCGAATTTCTGGAAGAAAAATATCCAAGATCACTGAGGAAATGTAGCATTTTGAATTCTTCAGGAAGCACAGAATTGCTCTCACAAATTAACGTCAGTACAAATTGGTAAAGCTATTATTATAATCTCAGAGCTATCTCTCAGTAACAAGCATTGTTAACTTCTTGATATGATATGAAAATAGAACTTTTTTTTTTTCAAATTTCACAAATTTGTTTTTGTTTTGCTGACTTTGTGATTCAGAAGCCGTACGATCAAAAATACGTTATAACTCACGAATATTAAAATACGCTTTACTTTACTTTACTTACAAATATCATTGAATAATTTGACTTGCAATTTTCTTGCCAACGACACAGAAGGCTGCAAAACCATTTTATTATTTCTTTTGAAAGAAAAATGTGGCCTAAATTGTGGGAGTAGCCAAATAGTATGCATGTACAGATGATTTACGAAAACTGTTATTGAAAACCCAATATAATAAGCATCAGATGCATAGCCATCAAAACAACTTAAATATAAATAATAAAGTGATTAAACAACATCCCATCTAATTTATTTACCGACTATTTTGAAGGGTTAATACTTGATCGAGTCGTACAGTTTGATATCCAAGTACTCAACTTGCTTTTTTACTGTTAATTGTTATTAATTAATGAAAAGAAAAAGGTTTGGCTCTCTACTTTCTTCCACGTCTTTTCTAATTAAAGAAAAAAATTACTACAAGCTACATAATAAGTAATGCTAATGCTACCTAGACTTTTATTAATTAATTTTAAAATGCTCTCAAACAAGTCCTGGTGGTCCATAAAGTTTGCGTTTGGCGACAACCCTCTAAGCTTTACAGCGTCGTAAGAACATGAAGCGGGAAAATGGAGACGGAAGGAAGTGAGAGTGCTTCTTAAAGGGACTTTTTATTAAATTCTTATGTCTCGATTTAAATTCTCATCAAGTTTCTAATGAAAGTGTTTCATTGTGGTTCTTTGGTTTCATTAGTTGGCAGGGAGAAAGCCAAGGAGAAAGTGAGTTTCATTAGGCCCGCAGTGGCAGGGGCCCTTTATGCTTTTGCTCAATGGAGAAAGTAGTAGGTAGTGAAAGCGGCTCTAAAGAAAGTTCCTTGGAATTTTCCTCTCCATTTGCCTACTTTGTGTCCGACTGTGTTGTGGTTGTGGGAGTAATGTAGCAGGTAAGGGATCTAAAGGGTACACTCCCCTACCTTCGTCCTATTTCTAACTTTCACTATTTCTAAAATTCTGTATCAAACTAAGGAGGGAAAGTATCCCAACTTGTCTATCTCCATTCAACCTCCCAAAGCCTCCACTCCTTTCTCCGGAGCTCCACTGACCGCTTTTTTTCGTCTCCTTTTCATTGGCATTTCGCTTGGGCCTCCACCACTTCGACATGCAGTTCCGCTCCTGCCTCAGCTCTGCCTTTTCCCGCCAACATTTTCTGCTCAATTGAACTTAAACTTTCTCCAAACAGTGAAAGTGGAAACCTTTTAAAGATCTTTTGAAGTCCAAGAGATTAACCCACCACCTCTCGGCCCAACTCATGTGCTAACAGGTTAAACTAATTCTAATTTAATCGTTTGAACCTATTTGAAACGTTACTACTACGACTCTCGCCCCCTTGTACGTCTTCTAAGCATCGAGAGAACATTCTAGGAAAACTTGGCAAGCCTTAGTTGTTTCAACTTTTGATTGAATTATGTCAGAAGTTAGTTGGGTGAAAGTCGTGAAAGTGAAACCTCACATGCTGATTGTAGGAATTGTTTTACTTTCACTAGAGCTTATTGTTTTATACCATTAATTATTTCTAACATAGTGGCTAACTTTAGCCGGTAGCTAGACTTCGTGGGTCCGCATTGTTTTAGAATTCAAAGAAAGCAGTTTGCGCCCATTAAATTTACTAAGTTGAGTGGGTTTGGTGATTTTAGTAATAACGAGGCTATTAATACGATTGCAGTTACATGGATTTGGGAATTGTACTCCCTCAACTTTTTAAAATATTCAAAACGTTTTAATTTTGCAGAGAGGAGCGTGAGAGGTCAAATTCGCATACAGAGGGGAGGCGATGGACACGGATTCCGTCTCTGCGATTGGCCAATGGACGACTGCGTGGTGCCTATGCCTCGGTTCCGGGTCAAGTGACCACTGCCTACTCCCATCCCAACTCACCTACCCAGACGGGCGTTGGTGATCATCATGGCGGGAGTTACTTTGGCCTTGGTCGCACCGTTGGAGAGCCCACCACGGTTCTAATCGAACGGTTTCATCATCATCCATCTGACTCTCTCCTGACAATTGATGACGACTCTCTCCTCGTCGACGACTACATTTCACCTGACATGAACTACAGGTCAGATGGTTACGGGTAAGCGCAATTATTTTTCAAACTTCCCAGACTTTTTCAGAGCAATTAGCCACATCCAAGACAGGTTTGCATGCTATCGATACTTATGGACGAAGCTGTGACGGTGTGTCACAAATTGTCGCATTTCCTCCGCTGTATTGATCATTTCCATCAGTCTGGAGAAAGTGGGAGAAAGTGGCTCCTCAGCAGGAAACGAGATTTGGTTTCTAATTTACGAGAGTCTGATTCGAATGTTGTTAGGAAACAGGAAATGTTCCATAAACTTTGGAGTCATTTGCAAAGTCTCCGAATACGCTACTCCCGTTTCAAGAATTATTGGAATTTCATTTCCATGTAACGACTTCAGGAGCCCTTTACCTCCCCTTCCGCTCGCTCTCAAGGGAACGTAAAATCGGAAGGCCCTTCCAAGACGTGCCGATTCGATTAAGACAGATGCGAATTGGAAAATGGGAGGCGGGCGAGCTTTATGCGGAGGAGAGGCGAAGGGCCATTGAAAAAATTCTGGAGAAAGTCGGATGCAAAAATCAATCTAGCCCACTACCCACCTTGACATTTGGGAACTAAAACAATGAGCTTCATTGAAAAGATATCGACAAAACTTTCTTTTTTCTTTGCACTTTCCCTTTTCCGAAAAAGGAAGGCCTCCTTTCCATGTCATCACAATGGCCCCAGACAACGTGATTTTGAGCCTGACGAGGAAAGTTAGAAAGCTCCCCCAAAGACGCTTTTTCTAACTTTCTCCATGTCACTCTTGAACAAGTCCTTCCCTTCTCATTTCACCCAAAATTTCTCATTTTCCTTTTTTGAATCCTTGTGACCGTTTCTTATGAAGAAAAATAGGGAGTTTCATTGTTCCATTAGTCTGAAAAATGAAGATTAATCTCATTACTTTCACCCTACTTCTTATCCGCCCCTTTATTTCACAGGCACATTCCTCATAGAGCTTCCCACTAAAAACTGGAAGCTTCCCATTCCTCTAATCTGTAACAAATGTACAGCAATGGGTAAAATTCTTATTCCAAAATTTCCCGGTTCAAAGTTAATAATTTGCTATTAATAGCCAAATTTTAATTGAAAAACAAGCAAACTAGTTGAATGATTTGGTATTCTACCGGGATGAGTTGTAGAGACTTCAAACCGGAAGCTCGAGTTGTTCAGTAAACATTCCCTTGCTCTACATTCATAACGCTGGTTATGCGGCACGCTTGTTTGCAGAGCGGGGTTGAAAAAGCTTTTACAAACAGAAAGACGAAGGTTCCAGATATCGGCTTTCCGCTTTCTCAAAAAGAAATCTGGGTAGATTTTATTTCTAAATCCAGCTTTTATGATGTAAAATTTTCTGCAAAATTTTTTAATTTTAAAAATTTTGAACTTCAAATTTTGTGCAGGTCTGCCGGTCCTCCAGGTTTCAGTGGCTCCCGTGTCCACTTCTCAGGTGACGACGTCAGCCTCTACGGTACTCCCAAGGACGAGGGCCTCACAGCGAGCATGACAAATCTGGAAAGGTCAGGAAGCCACGCCTCGACGGCCGCTGAATCGAAGCCATCTTTCCTCCGGAACCAGCTCCAGAACCTCTTCCAGCCCACCGACAACAAACTGGCCATGAAGCTCTTCGGATCCAAAAAGGCCCTCATGAAGGAACGCATCCGCCAAAAAAATGCTGGCCACTGGATCATTCATCCTTGCTCCAACTTCAGGTGAGGAAACCAATAAAAACAAGTCCCAAAATAGCACGTTCGCCATTCCTCGACATAAATTCCCAAACTTTGAGGGCTCAAGATTGGGAAATGCTATTTTTCAAAAGGAACCTGCCCATCCTCCCCTTCCGTCCGGAAAGAGCAAAGTTTTTTGGCAAAAGCCTCTTCGTAGAAAACCAAGGGGAATTCTATATAACTAAAAGAACATGATTCATCGACCTTTGTAGTAAACCATTGAGCCAACATAACTCAAATAAGTGCTACCATTTCGCCAAAAGCCCAAAATTGTAGGAAGCAGTAATAGGAAAAGTTGATGAGGCAATGTTATTTTGAAGTTGATCGGAGTAGTCGACCACTTTTACAAAACGTTTTATAAAGGTTTTGTTTTTTTGAAAGATCGATCGGATAACCCGACATGTTAGGTATTTTCCAGGAGGGGTTGATCAAGGCAGTGGGTGGGGAGCGGTGGGACAAAAGGTCTGTAGGTTATGTTCAAAGAGCTACAAAGAGGCTTGTCTCTCAATAAAGTCCGTCTTAACGCTTTCCTTCTTGTTCTGCTGAGCGGTGCGTGCCTGAGGTTCTATTTTCTTGCCTTTTGCATAAGTAATTAGAAGTGGAGGCTTATGAAACTGAAAGACTGCAACTTTTGAAAATTTACGTGTATGAAGGATGGAGAAAGTGAAGAACCTCTTCTACTTTCGAGTCGAGAGCTCAAGGACTTTTGGACTTGAATTTTCCTACTTTCACCAAGCCTCTCACTCTTCAAAAAAATGCAAAATTCATCAAAATGAGTATTAACCTCGGCGAGGTTTAACCCTGAAATAATTTGCAGTATCAAACTTGACGAAAAATTTGAGAAAGATTTTTTTTCTTACTTTGGTTAGCTTTCTGTCAACAATGAGAAGCATTATGCTAATTCAATTTTAGAAAGTCTAAATTCAGTGCGATTATATTTCTTCCGGGATTAAAAGTTTATATTTCTTAAAGGTAGGCCGACTTTGATTTATTACGGCGGCCGTGGGCAGAGAAAGCATTTCACTTTCACTTTTATACCTTTTGCAATTTCAAGAACCGGGCCAGAAATACGGTGGCATTCCAGTCGCTCCTACTAGTCAAGTGGCAAAGTCACTTGAATACTCTCCAGAGACAATGAGCAACTTTCAAAGGCTCCTATGATTGATGGTCTTATAAATTTTATATAACAAACTTGAAGCATATTTTAAACCACAGGAGAGAGGAGAAAGCCGTATAAAACGTTTACAACAGACTCTGTCCTCCACTATAAAATTTCAATAATGTCAATTTAAGAAAAATTGAATTTCATCAGTTTGTTGAGAAAGTGGTGAAGATGAGATTCCTTTGGTCTCACACACTGGAATTTTTGAGGTTGCAGTGTAAATTCTTGACATAGCAAGAAGGGCTGGGCTATTCAAGGGCTCCTGACTCCTGAGCCCTTGAACAGCCCTTCCTCTGCAGCAGCATAAAATGGTAGTTTTGGTAAAGCTTCTCTGAGCAGGAAGCCTTTTTGCTTTTCCAGTAAGAAAGACGGAAATCAAATCCAAGTTAGTTCTTCTGGAAGTCCGAGGAATTTGGAAGCTTCCGCCTTTCCGCCTCTATTCCTTAACAGGAAATCAGTCGTTCAAATTTAACTTTTATTGCAAAAGAAGCCTCTAGGGACGGTAGAAGGGAGCTTTCACTCTCCAGCAGCCCATTTCGTGTCATCAGCGGTCCTTTCCGCCGAATTGCTTTATGTTCCAAGGATGATGTGATTTGAAAAGGTGATAATGGCGGGAGCGGGAAGTAGGAAATTCATTATGGAGAACCCCTGAATTTTTGTTCAATTCTAAGTTATGACTAACGATTACAGCATAATTTTCTCCGGGAACACTTCAAGTGAGAATGAGTCATTGGAAGAGGAGTGAATCAGCATCACAAAATTTCTTCTTCAAAGATATTGAAATGGGTTTGCGAACTTTTTGGTAAAAAAAAAAGTAATTTAAGAGGAAAATTATGCCCTTCCTTTACCGGGACAATCTTTGAATGAATGACCTTTTACCCTAAAACTGCGAACAGACGGCTCTGTTATCATTGACTATTTTTTTCCGCTCCTGCCAAAAGGAGCCATTGGAATTTATATCTGCGGAAATTGGGCCTGAGCCCTCAGCGGTATGCTAACAAAGTGCTGCGTCGCCGAGGCCTTATCTGCAAAGAACACAAATTGCAAAAAGTCCTTTTTGAAGGCCCCTGCGAAAATATGCCTGCTTTTCTCAATGAAATCCCAGCGGAAAAGGTAAAAGTTTTCTCTCTTCAGTAGCATCATAAAAATTGAAGCTGATGGAAGGAAAGCTACAATTCATTCGTCGCCGTTATTCAAAATATGCTTCGAAAAATTGAATTTTGAAATAAGAATTTACAAAAAAAAAAGAAAAAAAAAGAGAACCACAAGAATTTTAAGTGTAACGTGAGAAGCAAAATTAGGGGTATTGATTTTTGGAAGGGTTTGAGATAGGCCTAATTGCTCTTGCGAATTGCCTCCTTGTTTACAGCCCTTTTGAGTGTTACGACATGTTAATGGCGTTCTTAAAAGCCTTGGCTTCAGGGCCATTTCAAATTGGAAAACAGAAAAGATATTAATCGTTCAAGTTTTGGACAGGCTAAGTGGTTAAGTGTTTTAATCCCAATGCTTTTGATCTTTCAAATTAAATGAATATTTTGCCATTTAGATTTCCAACACTCACCCTTAAGCTCTATTCTTTAAGAGTTGTCTTACAATGGCAGTTTACCCTGTTCATAAAGCCACTTTCCATAAACAGAAATTGGCCAAAAGCTATCAACTGTCAGTCGAGAAGCGCGGTGCTTAATTAAAAGCATAATTACAAACCGCGGAGACTGTGGGCGTGGCGATGAGGCAACAAAATCGAAAGTGACTGTAAAGTAGCATGTACTTTAGAAATTAGCTGATGGTAGGGGCTAAGCTAATTAACAAAGTAGCTCACCTTGTTTTCCATTATTTGAAAAATGATAAACCTATTTGAGTTATTTATTAAATGCTGATTGAGCAACTCTTGAATAATTCTGGAACAAATGAGAGCAGGCCTGGGAAAGAGGGGGAATGATGGGGAAATAAGTCAAATTGCGAATTGATTTTTCTTGTTTATTTTTCAAGAAATCCATTTAAGAAGTCCTGCATAAGTAAAGGACATTGTTGGGCTCTATTTGAACAGTCCTCAGTTGGGCCCAGCACTTTCTCCAGCTTTCTCCCCAAAGTTCAAACTGCAAACAAGGACAGAAAATGGAGAGGGAAATTGGACTTTTGGGAAAGGAAGGGAAAGTGGGATTAGAATGCAAAGGATGCTTAGCCCTCTACCTGGACGGAATTTCCAGGAAGGCTCCAGGAGCCTCTGAATATTCGAAGGCTCTTGTTTCCCTAATAGGAATTTCTGTCTAGAATCCTAGTTGTAAATCTACTGGCTTCATTAGACTAAAAGCTGAGTTGCAGAGGGAGGGCTAGAGAAAGTTAGCCTCCATTTTCATAAGTTTTCCTTTTTTGGGAGGCTCTCAATAATCTCATCCTGTCATCTACCTCCCACTAATCTCGGCCAAATTGATCCTGGGCATGCCATCCTAACCCATTAACCTGCGCCTCTTCTTTTTTTTTTAGTATAAACAAAAGGTGGGCTCCTTCTTAAGGGAGACCGTAAATTATTAGCCATAAATTCACCATAATTTATTTTCTATTTGTGAATTCTCCAGGTTCTACTGGGATCTGTGCATGCTCCTCCTCCTGGTGGCCAACCTCATCATTCTGCCCATCGCAATTTCCTTCTTCCGAGATGACCTCTCCATTCGATGGATCATCTTCAACTGTCTCTCTGATACAATCTTCCTTGTAGACATTGCAGTCAATTTTAGAACAGGTGAGGCTTCCGTCAAAAATATATGTACAGAGCCTTTCTTCATGTCCTGCACAAAAAAGAGGGAAAGTTAGGAAAAATTAGACATCGCTCAAAAAAAAATTCTATGAATTTAAACTTTATCTTCACACAGCATGTAGCTTGAGTTTGATTCGCCAGTGACTTTTCTTTACTTTCTATTTTTACAGAACGTAAGAAACGTTCTGTAGTTTGGCGCGTTAGAAAACCAAATTTTAGAAAGTATTCAAGATGCAACTTGCGGGAAATTGCATATTTTTTGTAAGGTAATGTTAAGTTTAATTTGCAATCCAAATGCCAGTATTTATGAGAAAGTGAAATGGCTAAGTGCATTAGACTCTTTGGAGACTTTCTCCGTGGTGTGAAGTACGCGAATTGCTTTCTCTGGAACAAGGTTTTTTACTCCCGGAACTGCCCTAGGACAGGTTGTAATTTTTGTTTTGGCTGCTAGTGTAAGATGTAATTTAGTTCTTAGATGTCCAATTAAGAGTTTGGATGGATAAAGTGCGAAGATTCATTTAGGGAAAAGGAATGAAGTGAGAACTAAATCAAACGCTGTCTTGTCTCTCCTTGGCCAAAGAATGTGAGAAAGGGAAAAAAAGAGGGAGAAAGTGTCTTCGCCATAAATGTGTTTCCCAACCCAAGATGGAATGATCTAAAGGATCAATAAGACTCAAGGCAAAATTTATCACTTCATTTCTTCGCAAAAGGCACTTTTTCAGAAGCTAAAAAAAAGAACAAAAACCTTGAATTGAAATCCCCGCATTCAGAGCCTCCCGGAAACATCAACCGAAAAGACAGCAGAGAGTTTTTTGCGTCTTCAAAAAACCCTCACATGAATCATGTAAAATCCTAGAAAGACTTTCACCTGTGTTATTTTACTTTCACTTTTTCCAATCGTCACTTCTTTTTTTTTACAACACTTTATTTTTCTTTGTACAAAGTTGTCACTTCCTTGGAGCGGCCGTCAGCCAGAAATGATAGATTTGCCTCCTGTCACCTCCAGACTACGGCCCGTTCCGGACTTTCTCCTATCTTAATCCGTCACTTTTTTTTCTTCGTAATCGTTGCTCTCTAGCACTCCGAGACTTGATCTCTGGAGTATCCCAGACAAAGAAATTTCATTTGGAGGCATAGTCTGGGAGAAAGTTAGAATAATGAAGAGATCTGTGCTGGAGCAGTGGTGGAGCCTTCTGGAAGTGACAGGGATACATTGTCCTTATCCTCGTCTAATGAGACACTTCCGACTCCATGGGGAACTTAGCATGTCCAGACCCCTTGACAAGAAGGCCCTCTCGACCCAACTTGAACCACTTGGAAGTGGATAAGGCTCAATTAATGGTCTTGGGCAAACAGTGCGACTCCGCCCAATGACTCACACTGTAACATAACATAAGGACTAATAGCTTTTCTACTAGTATTTACATTCACTCACAGCTAGAGCATAGCAGTGAAAGCAGTTACAGTAAAACAGCGTGAATGATTTGAGTCCTCAGTATTGCTCAAGCATTCTCAAAGTTGTTTCCACTGCTGAGGCTTCCCTGTCACTACCATTCCCCATTGTTTAGAATTCTAATTACTAGGAATCCTGGAGAATCTCCAGACACTCAGCGGCTGGAATCCAGAATAATGGGACACTTTTTATGACAAGAGCCTTTTCCTTCTAGGAAAGACTCCCAAGGGCCCCATTTGCCACTCTAATAATGTCCATTCCCCTATTACTCTACCCAACACAATGTATCCGTCTCCCAAATTGCTAGCTATTACTCTGGAACCTGTTAAAAAACCAAAAAAGGTACTAAAAATATGGACCTCCTATTTCACAATTCCAGTAATTTTTCTCTAACAAAACAGTTCGTTGACCATTATCATCAGAGCCAGAACTTAGGTTTTATGCGACAGCAATTTGCCCTTTTACTTCCCACTTTTTGTCAACCTTCAAAAAAATTTGACCAGAAGTTTAGTTTTGGAAGTTGTGGATTTGAAGCAATAAAGAAAGTGGCTGTAAAAGGTCGTCGTAGCGTGAGAGGACTCAGTTATAAAAAACCAAAATGGAATTGTGTATTGGCGTGGAGAAAGTTTTTGGTTAGACTTTTAGGGAAGAAACTTGTAAATGTACAAGTTGTTTCTGCCATGTTTTGCCCTCTTGAAAGACTTTTTAGAAGGCTCCGGAGAGGTCAGAGTCGGTCTACTTTCTGATCTTTCAAATGTCAGGGATATGGTCAAGGACAGCCGAAGTTGATGGCTAATCAATAGAAGTCCTGCCCATTAAGTATTCCATTAAGAAATGTCTGAATGAAAGTTCTAGATCGCATTGTCATAAACCCAGTGCCCTACTCCCTACTCAAGATGAATACACTTCGCGTGGACGAGAAAAGTTCACGACGACCCAAATTATTTGGAAACATGCTATTACTTTCACCACTTTTACTTTAGAGAAAGTGAGTGAGTATCATTACAAAGCCCGTTTCAGTTCCATCGGAAGCTAAGACCAGAACTCGAAAAGTTTGACTTTATGGCTGAAAAGTGGAACATAAATTCAATAGGTTATTCCAAATATTTCTCGAATCCATTGTCACCCATTGGCTATCATTACCCTCTTTTACAATCCCAACTTTGAGTGCACTTGGGCCAGAGAAATAAAAACTTTTTCATTTTACGAGAAGCTAGAAAGGAAGAAGATCCATTCAAAAGGAGAAAAAAGAATCTACTTTTCAAAAGTTTGAATCTCATAAACTATGTCCAATTTCGGAAGCTGAGTAACTCACTTTTACTTTTGACTTTGTGAGAGTTGGAGAAAGTAGAGGAGTGGGAGTTAAATTGAAAAAAGTGCGATTACTTTTCGGTTTGTTTAGATATGGCTAAATTAAGATTAATGATGTTACTTTTTGAAGAAATTTTAAAATTACTTTTTCAGGAATAATGTTGAAGGACAATGCTGAGCAAGTGATTTTGGACCCTGTGCTCATTGCCAAGCATTACCTCAAGAGCTGGTTTGCCCTAGACCTCATTTCTTCCATTCCACTTGACTACATTGTTCTCATCATCTGCTACATGGAAGACTGTGTAAGTGCTGTAAGCCCCCATTTTATTTCATTTTGTAAAAAAAAATGAACTAATATCGCAATAACGAATCTAGGTCAATGATTATTTTCCCTCGGAGTTGATACTTGATTAAAAGAAAGTGGGTTTCATTGACTGTATCAGCTTTCTAAGAGAACTTTGAACCAAAGTAGAGTTTATTCTGGATCCTATTTTTTTGTAAGAAACTTCATGAAAGATTCATGTTAAAGTGATATATTTTAAATATCTAAATTTTGGAAAAGAGGAAACCATGTGCAGTAATTATGGAAGTAATTGACCATGTCCAACACACTACATGCAACAGAAAATTGGACTACAAGTTTTACAAGATTTTAGCTAAAAGTGCTGGAAAGGGGCCTTCCAATTTACTTAAAAGCATAAATAACCTAGGCCAATTTTTGATGATGCCCACATTAGTTTAGGTTTTTTACTCCATGCATGGCGACGTTTAGTTTCTCTGACTTTCTGTTTTTGTACGGAACTTAAGAAACGCTCTGTATACAGGTTGAAACTAAACTATCCATCACCAATTTCTTCCCATGTCAGGCCAGAAAAACACAAAATTTTGCTTTCACTTTTCCCGATGGCACTGACGCTCCAAGCCTCACTAATGCCCCTTCAGATTGTCATTTTGAGGGAGGGAGGTGAGGTTCATTAGGATCACTTTCTCCGAACAAAATTTTGAAGAAAGGGAAATTTGAAGAAAGGTTAGGTTACACCATTAGGCACTTCTAATTTCTGGCCGAATCAGAGGGGAGGGAGAGAAAGTTTCCCAAGGTTGTTGTAAGTCTTTATAATCCCTTAAGAAGGGCAATTGGGAGACTTAACGTGTCAGCAGGAGGAATCGATGACTTAACGAAACGACTTTTCAAATTGGGGAAAGTGGAAATGGTAAAAGTTGTCGAAGTTAAGTATGGTCTAATTTGAGTGGAGATGAGGCTGCCTAAGCCTAATGAGTGATTAGTTATTCAGATTTCGAGGGCGGCTTTCAAAATGGTGGGATAGAGTTCCCGCATTGCGTGATGTGGGGAATTAGGGGTAGGTGTTAGTGGTGCTAGAGCCGAGTGCTTTCACCGAGAAGTGTATCAAAGTGGATATTGGTGAAAGTAGGGTAAAAGCGAGTGGGGATGGATAATGCAATTCCACTTTCACTGCGACAGATATCTTATAAAAAGTGGTGGGAGTCACTGCATTGCACTAAATCATAAGCCCCACCCGTAGTTTCCAGGCCTTTGAGTGACACGTCGAGGGTAGCCCGTCACTCGCTGCGTGAAATACATCCAGCTACAAACACGAAGCCAAATGACTTAATATTTTGAACAGAAAAACAAAGTTGGACACTTTCCCCAAAAGTTCAGTCCCAACTTTTCGTTTAGCAAAATTGGTTCAACTACTAAAGATAAAATGAAAAATATCATCAAAAAGTAAACGTCAGGCTTGATCCCACAGGCTGCCAGATACAACATAATTTAAATCCTCAAAAAGATTAGTAGAAAATGAAAAAAAATGCTCTGAAAGTTTGGCTCAGGGTAGATTTTTTAATAAATTAAAATTAATCGAATTTCCTGGGATGTCAAATGTGGCATTTTGTTCATTCAAGAATTAGTTGCAGGCAATGCTAATTGACACGCTGTAATTACAACGGGTTCAAATAATCACAATTGATTTCCATGATTTATAAAAATGATTTTAATAAAGTAAAATTGAGAGAAGGGTACAACAAATTATTCAGATTTATTTTTAAAAAGTTTTGTTGACTCCCAAAACAGGGTGCGTGGTGGAAGCTTAAATTCGATAGATTGGCGCATAAATCAAATGCTTTTACGAAAACTATGTACACGAATCTGTCGTTAGTTTTGTTACGCAAAGTGCTGAAGCCCGTTTTGCAGTTATGGTAAAAGCTGAAAGCTTTCTAAATTCAGCACCTGTACCCTATCCCAGAGTATACTTTCACTTACTTTCACTTTTAGCGTACTTTATTCCAATAGGATCCACTCTACTAATCCGTGCCCTTTGACCCGACGTTGCATGTTCCATAAGGGCCCATCCCATTTCCCCAGAAACAAGGAAGGTGTGGATCCACTTGGATTGAAATGAGCTTTTAAAGCTATTTGAAATTCACCTGGATCTTCCAGCCATTTCCTGACGACGCCATTAGGCACCTCCACGGTGCACCCATATCGTTTTCTACGAGAATTCCATGCAAGTTTTTGTCCCACTTTGGAAAAGTTGGCTTCATTGTCTTGTCTCCAGGCCACAGATAGGTTCCTTTGGATAATGGATGGAATGCCATTACTTCCTGTATAACTCTACTCGAAATCCATCGACATCCGCAGCGAAAATTTCATTGTTCCCTGCCTGAAAATTCTGCTAGAAAGGCCCCAAGGAAACTTTGCGCCGCCGAAAATGTGCCGAACTTTCTGTTTAGAACATTCCTGCCAACCACAATTTTCATTGTCTCCCACTTCTGTCGGATCTGTCATGTTAAAAAATAGATAAGATCGCTTCAAGCGACAGAGTAGTCAAATCTAATTCAACTCACTTTCTCTTCCTATTTTTATTTTTTAAAGTGAAAAGCATTTTCCGCCCTTGACAGGAGGCTCCTCAAGCTGACGGAAGTGCTAAAACTACGTGTCTTTGGCTTATACTAACCTAAATCTAATTTAGAACCAATTTTTTGAATTTTTTTTTTTGCTCCATTGGAATTCAAAATTTCAATAATACTTTCTTTTTGTCTCCGATACCCATGACTCAATTTGATTTACTTTTGTTTTCAGGACTTTAGTGACAACGTCCACAGTTTCCAGTTCATCCACGCCGGAAGGGCACTAAAAATTCTTCGGATGGTGAAACTTTTAAGTTTGGTTCGTCTTCTCAGACTGTCGCGACTGGTTCGCTACGTCTCCCAATGGGAAGAAGTTTATGTAAGTTTTTTTTTCGCTTTAACTAATGCGCTTCAAGTCAAGTTTAAAAAAAGACGTGGCAGAGTTGACGCTTAAGAGGCTGACTTGGCGAGCGGGAAATTTTGAAATGGATCAAGGATTTTTTAAGCGCTGGCCCTGCTCCGGTTTTCTTCTCTTTCAACTTTCTCTCTCGAAAGTTTTCTCCAATGCTTTTTTTTCTTTTAAAAGAGAATCTACGCGAAGCGGCAACATAAAGTATGAAGGGGATCAATTTAATTTGCTTTCGGCTTTTGCTACTAGCAATCTTTTCATTTGACCATTTAGAGATTAGATTTAGTAGACAAAAAATGGCTCCCGTGTAGTTTGGAAGGATTGGAAATGGAAAAACGAAGAAGCGAAGCCGTAGAGGCTCTAATTTTAAATCCTTCTGTTTACTCTTCTGGAATAAAACTACTGTGAAAAGACGAGGCTTCATCCTTGCCAAAAGGGAGCAATTACGACTCATTTAACGATCTTCTTTACGACTCCACCTTTGCCCTGGGTCGGTTGAGACATAAAGAATAGAAATGGACGAAGGATCGAAGACTTGTCTTTCAAGATTGCCGCGCAGTCCTCTAGGAGAGGCGCTGAAGGCCTCACTGGAGCTGAAAAGATTTAGAAAAACGTGCCAGTATTTAAAAGCTTTTTCCGAATGCTCGCCACGTAATACTTCATTTCACTGACAGGGAAAAACGGTCTCTCCCACGAAATCCCACATTTCTCACTAAAAGGAAATGACTTTGATTGGAAAATAATGCAAATGTGATGAGAAAGGGAGGAACGAAGGGGAATCAAAAATGGCAGCTCCGTTTTGGATTCCGTATATTTAAAGACATAGTTCTTCAATTTGAGTCTCAGAAATACGTTATTTTGAAGCCCCCGCCAAAAGTTTCTATGATTCCTCCTCCTACGCTTCCCATTTCCTTTATTTCTACTAAAAAGATCATCAATCATTCCCATTCACCTTCCATCTCGCTCGAAAGAAAGTTGGATCCGAGGGCATCTTGAGGATTGGCGCGGCGCAGAACTCGAACTACAAAAAAACGAAAAGATATCATCCTATTGACTCATCCTTTTGGCGCTGGTCTTTGGCTTGTAGATTTGAGCAAGATTCTGTTTGCTTTATTTTAGAAAAAAAAAACTTTTTATTTACTCCACGAACAGGAGAATCCTCGGAAGAATTGCTACAGGGACTTTTGCCTCTTGTAGTTTTGTGTCATTATGCAAAAATTCCAGAATGTCAAAAAGTTATGTGTCATTTTCCCCCGTTCGAACTTTCTCTTTTTTTGTTTTTTTTTTCTTGGTGATGAGACCCTTAAGATGCACACTTGTCTATTCCCACTTTTTTTCTCTCTCTTCCAATCTCTCTTGCCTATTTTTTCTACAGCTCCGTCAAACGCTCCACAATAAACGTACTCGCAAAAGACGGGACTCGACGGCCTTTGGTGCCAAGGAACCTTTCTCTGGGAAAAATCTAATTCTAAAGGTAGGTCCCTTAAGGCTCCTCTTCCTTTTCCTTGCAGTCTTACAAGTAATACATGTACCAAACACTTTCTCTCTGTCCATTGGCTACCTGCATGATAATGAGTGGGAAGTGGCCCTTGGGGAATGCAGTTTTTGCTCATCAGCCATCACGTCTTCTCTGCTTTCCCTTCACCCCATCATTAACTTTCACCAAGCGATTCTTGTTTCTTCAGTTGCTGCCAGACTTTTCGCTTTAGTGCAAAAAATTAAGTGCCAAAAGGGTTGAACGAAGGAATTCTAACAATAAGACCAAGCTAAAATATGTAGAATGAGCGGTGGGATTCTACGACGCTCAACGAATATTTTTCTTGAAGTTTCTCATAATTAAAGAAGAGACTGTTAGCAGTAGTAAGTCTTGAGAAGGCTTCTAGAAAGAAAAGAAAAAGCATAGACATTGCTTTAAGTCTTACGATTTTTTTCTGCGAGCTTTTTAGCGCTAGAATCCTGTAGCATCGAAAAAGAAGGAAGCTGCCTTCGGGCTATCGTCCACCCCATTAATAATGGATTCTGGGGAAGTGCACGGATAAAAAATGATTTTTTTTTCATAATGTATTGAGGCTCTCTGCATGTTTTTGAAAACGTTTCTTCCTAATCTAAATGTTCTTTTTCTTCCAGTTCCTAAATATGGCATCAGTCTTCATGCGAATCTTCAACCTCATATGCATGATGTTGTTGATTGGACATTGGTCGGGATGCCTCCAGTTCCTAGTGCCTATGCTTCAAGGATTTCCAGAACACTCCTGGGTTTCCAAAAACAGACTCCAGGTCAGAAAACATTTCCAAGAGGCCATTATTTTAGAACAAAAAATGAGACGCTAACGAAGAGTGAATTGTCTTCCAGAAGCTGTTTTTCTAAGAAAACATCAAATGCAAAAGATAGCGATATAATAACTTACCTTTGCTTCCCCAAAGAACCGACTCTTGTCAGCGTGAAAGTGCACTTAAATAAGTATTAACGAATTGAATCGTGAAATTGTTAGTCATGCAGAAGCACTTGAAATAAGCTAATTTTGAATTCTATAGGCGCTCCAACCGTTTCTGACAAGTTAGAAATTTCAGATGCAAAACAGGTGGAAAAAAGAAGTTGTTTTTCCAAAAAAAAAATTCCTAAATCTTTATTATTTTAAACTAGACCTAAACTTTTTGGTCTCGTTGTAAACATAAATAGTACTTAAGAAGTCGTGCAGTTTTTTTTTCAATTCTGTACCCAAACATCCTACACTTAAAATCAACATTGACATTTTGAGTCCAGTTTTCCATCTCCGAGGACTTGAAAAGAATTCTAGAAGACGTTTTCCAGTCATAAGATTTTTTTGCTGTCTTGGCTTTCTCTCTAGGGAGAAAGTGTGAATATCTTCTTCGCAATTCTCGCTTCAGAAAAGCTAAATGTCATTCAAAAGTGAGCTGTCGCAAGAAAAAAAAAAGACGTGTTCGCGTTAAAAAGAACTTCTTTAGTTCCCATGCTCAAATAATCGATTTAAAACGTCCTAGATTTTTTCTTCAATTTATTTTCGAACGAATTTTTGTTTGAATTTGGTAAGCAAACATTCCCGTTGTGTTCCATTCCCTGCCCTTCACAGACTTATGTAAATCAAATGCGTAACAAACTCAAGAAGATATTTTTCCGCTCGACGGCCTCCCTTTGGCTGTGCTAAGCATGGGTTATCGGCTTTAAAAACTTTTTAGATTTAAAAAAAAGTTTAGGTTCGGTGATCTTTTAAAACTTTCAAGACCATTCTTCTTTATTAAGATCTTTCACCGCTGTGGCCTAACCTGCCCGCCACACCATTTGTCACAATAATCAGGAACAGCCTCTTAGAGCAATTTACTACAAAAAAAAACACAGTTTCATACAAACAGTGATAATGGTTGTACTCGTTATAAAAAATAAGACTAATCTCCAACGGATTTTTCAGATCGAATTACATTTTGGACAATTCCAGATTTGGTAGCTGAGTCTGTTCATTTCCTAATGAGTCGCACTCGTGTCCTATTTCTTTGGAGAAAGGAAGTTGGGCAATGAAAGGAAAGGAGAAAGTTCCTATCCATTACATTATAAAAGTGAAAATAGATGGGAAGAAATTCTGAGCGGAATCAGATGTCATTCTATCTTGTTTTGTCCAAAAAGCATCCAGAACTTCTCCAGAACCCTTTTTTTTGTTCTGGAACTGGAAGAGGGCCTTAGAGTAAAGGGCTTTGAGCCAAATAAGCGCCAAAGCAGCAGATGCCAGCCCTTCCCTCCTGGATAACAAGCCCTTCCAGAGCCCTCCAGCCTTTGTTTGGAAATACTGGATTAATGGAGGACTGGAGGAGCTCTCGAGGCGGAATAATATATGTTTTAGAGCATTCCAAAAGGAAGAACATAATAATGCGACATGACACGCCTAATCTCCTCCTATCACCACATCCGACTTTCACTTTCTCACTTTCACCAAACACATACACAGCATCTTTGCTTGTCTCCGGTTACATTATGGGAAAGCAAAGGTGATAAGAAGGGACCCTTTGTTTTCCAAACAGGCTTTCATTCAAATTTGAAAAAAATAAACAAGAGCCAATCACAATGTCTCTATTCCTTGATCCAGGATGCTTATTGGCTGGAGCAGTACTCGTGGGCCCTTTTCAAAGCCATGTCACACATGCTCTGCATTGGCTACGGTCGATTCCCACCGGATACACTGACTGACATGTGGCTCACAATGCTTTCCATGATTTCTGGAGCCACTTGCTACGCGCTTTTCCTGGGCCATGCTACAAATCTCATCCAAAGTCTTGATTCTTCCAGGAGGCAGTACCGGGAAAAGGTAAGATCCACGGTGGGAGTATCGTGACGAAGTTGGAAACCGTGTAAGCTGTTACCGGCCGCCGCCGCGATTATCATATTTTTGCAACACAAACTTGGTCGATATTCTAAATATATCCAATATCATTTTCGTGCATCTGCGGTCGCCGCTACCTTTTTCTTCCTTTACTCTTTTTTAATTCATGAGCTTCGTTTTGGCAGGAGAAATGTCTGCTTTGTTCAAACTTTTTTTTACTTTATTTATGTAGCAACATTTCTAATTCAAAACTGTTCTTTCCGGTTCCTCATTCACGAGTTTCAAAAAAAATTGGCAAAGGTGTTCATAATATCCACATTTCTGTCTTTTTTTTCAAGAATTCCATCAAAGTTCTATTTTAGACTTTTTATTGTTTTTATTTTAGGGTATTTTCTTTTTTGTCAATTTCGATTCATTTTCTAAGGAATTTGCTGAATTTGGGCAACCTCAATCCGTTCAAAAGTATCGCAGCCACTGCCACTGCACAAGCGACTAAAGTGATCAAAAGAATCCGAAACGATTTTTTTCTGCTTTGGGATTCATATCACGGAATCCATCCTTGGCCACAGTTCCGGTTTGTCAAGGGAGAAAAGTGGCAATGCAGTGAACGTTGTGGAATCCATTTTTGAGTTAGGCGACAGATAAAATGCGGTTCTGACATTATGGTTTAGTGGTAAAAGGAAATTTATTTGTTACCAGTGAAAATGAAGGTAGCTCCAGTAGAGCGTAGGGAAGCTTTCTAAAGGGCCTAGTCCCTTTATCTTAAATTTTGAACCTTGGTGCGTACGGCCGCACAGCACTCTTTGAAAAAAAAAATGCTAAAAACGTTTTTCTTGTTTGATTCCAGCTGAAGCAAGTGGAAGAGTACATGGCATATCGGAAGCTTCCGAGAAATATGAGAGCTCGCATCACGGAGTACTTTGAGCATCGCTACCAAGGCAAGTTCTTCGACGAAGATGCTATACTCGGCGAACTGTCAGAAAAATTAAGAGAGGTAAGAGAAAGCGGCCATTTTAAAAGCTCTACCTCCATTTCGCCCCACACTGATCCGCACCTGCCACAGAAATCATATTTGAAAAGAGCGCTGAAATTTAAAAAATGAAGCGCCCTTTGTTCTGGAGAAATTGAAAAATGTGCCTCTGGAAGCACATGGAGTCCAATTCGGAGAAGTTTGGTCTGCCTTCGAAGAAGATCGATCCCCATACGTCCTGGCCTGGTTCGGTGAGCTTGTACTGGGAAATGCAAATGGCAAGAGTGAAAGTCCTGGAGAAAGTCTATTGATTCCAAATTGTTTTTTTCTTGCTCAAGACTCAAGGAATAATGCAGCCTTTCCCTTCTGACTGTCCTTTTTTGTTTTCACTAGGATGTCATAAACTACAACTGTCGATCTCTCGTCGCCTCGGTTCCTTTCTTTGCCCATGCCGACCCAGACTTTGTCTCAGAAGTCGTCACGAAGCTCCAGTACGAAGTCTTCCAGCCAGGTAAAAAAGAAACGCCTAATTACGCAACAGTAATGGTTCTGGAGGTGCCTGGAGAAATCCTGGAGAACTTTTTCCTTGACTCCTAATTAACGCATCCCCTCAAACGGAAATAATGGGAAAGGGTAATATTAGCAAGCGCAAACCAAAAATTTGGAGTGTTTCTTAGTAAAGAAAAATCAAATTAGAAATATTCTTGCTGCAAGTCCCACAAGACCACCACCACCGCAACTCCGCTTCGAGGCTTTCACAAGGCGCCCTGTAATTTCCAGCCGCTCCATTTACTTTCACTTTCTTTCTCAGAACCGAAACTAATTACATTAGGAAACTCAGCAAATATTTTTCCCAAAAGCCAAGAAAATTTCCGCTGTCTTTTACGTGCAGCCAAGCCTTACATGAATAGGCTTTTATCCTAATCAACCAAAAAGAATAATTTTGCATCTCCTAAAATAAATCTATGAAGAGAAAGTGGTTGATTTGGGAAAGCAAAATGTCACGTGTTGATGACTTTCTCCTGGTGACATCATAATCAAGGAGAAGAATTGATCAAGAGAACTATGCTTGATTTAAGATACAGTGCGAGAACAATGGCATAGCCCGTTTCAAAATTTTGGCACCTTGAAAAAACTAAGCGTGTAATGTCAAATTCCTTTATATATATTATAAACCATAGTAAAAAAAAATTATACTTGCCCAATTTCAGGCGAAAATTCGGAGAGAAAAGTTATGTAAGAGAGAGTAAAGTGAAAGGAAAACTTTCACGTACAAAGCCATAGCCCGTTTAAC